>JAUZSU010000562.1:80041-91057 GCA_034780255.1 Parotocinclus maculicauda
GCGAAATGAGCGAATCATTTTATGATGTAGGCCGAAATTGAGCTTCCCCTCCTTGAAAGACCAGCATCCGCCACTGCCTGATACCACCTGTATTGGTTTTAATTACTTCAGAATAAAATTGGTAATTCCTTAAGGATTCCACTCCCAGTACATGGTAGCACAAATAATTCACCATGGTTGATAACGTGCTTTCAAAGGGGCTCTGGGATAAAGTTGTAAAAAAGTGCAAGTTATTTAGAGGGTTGGAACAGATTTCAGAGGCTTTAACTGTCCCTCAGAGTATCATACAGAGCATTATAAAAAATGAAAAGCGCATGACCCCTCCAACATCTTGGCTAAATTGAGCTGTCCATCCAACTTGGGTGATAGGGTCAGGATGATGCTGGTCAGTGCCAACTTTGAAAGATAATTCTTTATAGCCGGAATTGTTTGGTATGTGTATGTTACAACAATCTCACAAGCTTTATGCAAAGCTGGTCTGTAAGGCAGGGTGGCAAGAAACATTACCACGGAAAGTAGGGTTGGTAAGGGTGCTGCAGCACTCCCTTTTGGCGCTGGAAATGCAGCCTGCATTTCTCTGTTGTAATTACAGTAACTTGTATACAGTATCTCACTAAAGTGAGGACATCCTTCATTTTGTAAATATTTTGTTATATATTTTCATGGGACAGCATTGAAACTATGACACTTTAAGACAATGTAAAATAGTCAGTCTACAGCTTGTATAACAGTATACATTTGCTGTGTCCTTAAAATAACTGAACAAACAGCCTGTCTAAACCGCTGGCAACAAGTGAAAATGGCCAAATTGTGCCCAATGTGTCAATATTTTTGGGGCCACCATCATTTTCCAGCACCGCGAACAATGCTCTTTTGGGCATAGTGTTCACTAGAGCTACACATGTTGCCACTGGAATCCTCTTCCACCTTTCCATGACGACATCACAGAGCTGGTGGATGTTACAGAACTTGCGCTCCTCCACAGATGCTTAATATGGCTTAGGTCTGAAGACAGGCTTGATATTTACCCCCAGTAGCAAGGCAATGTTTGATGGTCATTTATGTGCATTATCTTTAGAAAAGGCTATCTTCTGAGACGACAGCCATGCAGACTAGTTTGATATAGTGCACGGCGTATGATCTGAGCAGTGACAGGCTTACCTCCCATCCCTTTAACCTCTGCAGCAATGCTGGCAGCACTCCTACGTCTCTTTTCAAAAGAAAACCTCTGAACATGATGCTGAGCATGTGCACTCAACTTGTTTGGTCGACCATGGCGAGGCCTGTTCTGAGTGGAACCTGTTAAACCACTGTTTTGTCTTGGCCACCATGCTGCAGGTCACTTTCAGGATGTTGGCAATATTTCATGTTGAACTTCCAGTGAACAGAATGAGAAAGTGTGAGAACAATAACACCAAATTTAACACACTTGATCCATATGCACACCTGAGACCTTGTAACACTAAAGAGTCACATGATACCATGGAGGGAAAATGGGCGATTGGGCCCAATTTGGCCATTTTCATTTAGGGATGTACTAACTTTTGTTGCCAGTGGTTTAGACATTAATGGCTGTATGTTGAGTTATTTTGCAGGCACAGCAAATTTACATTGTTATTCAAGCTGTAGACTGGCTACTCTCTGACTACTTTGTCCTATCTTCTTGTTGTACCATGAAAATATATAATAAAATAGTTTCTCACTTTTGTGAGATGTTATGTGTTGATTCTTTGTGTGCTGTTGAAAGTTGGATGTCAAAGATCATACTCAGAGTGTTTGCTGTAATGTTGTAGAGTGTCCACCGCTCAACCTCCCACACTCACCCCCAACCCCACAGCCACCACTGTCACATCTGCCTCTGGAGTGCATGCAGAAAATGTCCCACTAAGCTCTGTGCGCAAGTGTCAGAGGTTTTTATGGTTGAATGAAACACAACTGTAACTTTTTGAACTGAATTCCAAGCACTATGCATGGTGAAAACCGAATACAGAACTTGAAAGGTGGATTGGAAGGTGAAGGTCCTTGAGTGACCAAGTCAGAACCCTGACTTAAATCTGATAGAAAGTCTGTGGATGAACTTGTATAGAGCAGTCCATTACCATTCACCACAAAATTTGACTTGAATCACAATATTCTACAAGGAAAAATGGTGGATATTCTAAAAAGGAGCTAAATCATACAATTCTGGTATAACTAGAACAGTAATTGTAATATGTGTTTATCTGGGGGAAATATAACAGTGTCTGAGCTCACTGTGAAACGGGTAAAATGATGAATAGTGGATGGAAATTACAAAGTTGACATAGAGATAATTAGTATTATTACTAATAATACTTAAAATACAGTCCAGTGACAGTTTACTTCTGGGATCTCTATACAGTTTCAATAATAATGCCTGTTTGAAAACGTATACAAGCTGGCAGACATACATGTTTTATTGAAACCTTCGGATAAGGATAGAAGTAAAAGTTGTACATAGATGGAAATCTTTTTAAAGATGGTAGAACCAATTTTACCTAATAATAATAGTTCAGAAATAGAGTTCAAATACATTTGATTCATTTATTAAAAACTGTAAATAAATGTTTCTGATAACATAAAACGTGATACTACAACATATGCAAATGCTGAAACTAAAATGTAGTACAATTTATTCCTTAATACTATTGCGCTGTTGTAACAGCAATGAGTGTTTGTTAAGGAAAAGTAATTTCTGATTTGTGTTAAGTGACCCTTAATTTTAAACTAAAATCTGCATTAAAAGTGTATAGACAAAATAAATATGTTATTGAAACTATCTGATTTAAACGACACCTGTAGATGGAGATGTACATGCAGAATTATGGAGTTCACTGTAGTGAAAGACGTTCACCATTCTGGGTCAGGGTATATAAATGGAGTGATTCCGTGGCTGGAGATGTTCATGTAGAATATGGACCTGAGACACTTTACGGAATCATGCAGTGTATCTGCTCTCATTGTGCATTGTTAGTAAAGTCAAGTGACATGGAGACGCTGGGAGTGTAATAGCTGGTGTCTCTCTTGAGAGAAGTATGAATGAATCACGCATGAAGGCTCCACTCTCCTCATCCCATCTCATGCATGGCTGCCAGCGCTGCTCTGCTGGCCGTCCTCTTTGACTGGCACGACGCAGAGTGGGGTGCCAGGGGCCGCAGGAGCTGGTCGGCCTGTGGAAAATAAAAGCTTGCAGAAGGTTTCGGGTGAAAGCAGACGCGTGAGGAACCATGCTGGGCTGGAAGGAGGAAGTGCAGTGGGGAGGAGGGGAGGGACCGCACATCTCCAGCGCCGGCGCGCCGCCTCGGACTGCGCCACATGGAGCGGTGAGCGCCTGGAACAGCTTCATACTACACACGAGCCGAGGACTAACAGGTATGGACCATCCACTCCACCCAGGCCTCACACAGCACAACAAACTGACACTTTTAGGTGCCGCCATATGCCCTCAAAACAGGCAGAAAGTTTACATCCTTCCGCTAGGAGAGTCAGAAAGAGCGGGCATAGTGGAAAACTTCAGTCCTAAGCAGGTGCGCGGCTTCACTTCTCCCAGCCTCTCAGTGAGCAGGGTATAAGAGTAAATTAAAAAAACATTACTTTTTCATCAGTTAGTCTCGAATTAGGAACCACATTTCGTAATAATACTCATTAGAACATTTTTTATTACTTTTAAAAGGAATGTTTTCCTCCGCTTTTCCCGAGAGGAATTTTGTCCCAGTGTCCAAACAACTTCGACTCAAACATATTTATTTTCGTACCGCTTTTAGTCATTAATAAACACAGAATGTGAATTATATTTTTTGTAAAATTTATGTATTTTTTCACTTTTCTGTACAAGGACAATTGCAGCGCCGTAGCTGCTTTCGGAAGCCTTAAGCACCTGTTGCTCTTTCGCACTCTTCTTTCACTTCTAAATTTTTTTTTTATTTGCCATTTTATAGCATTTCGTTAGAACTTGATTTATAAGCACTTTCATGCAATTAAATATTGCTAATTTTCGGGATTTTTTTTGTTTTTAACGTTTCGTTTAAACCTTCTTGTCTAATTTGGAAAAGACAACATATCTCATTCATGAAAGAAATACTGTCAATACTGAGTAGCCAAAGACAAACAGTAAGTTTTAAGCTTATGAAGAATATTTAAGTATATTTCATTTGCATGTTTTTTTTCTCAAGGGATAGCATATACAAAGTCTAATTTTGTCTCATTCCCCTTGTGAGAGCTTGCACTCTCTCTGTAACCCAAAAAGAGCAGAAGTGCGTTGTTTGCCTTCTTTCAAAATACCCTATGGGCAGTACGTCTGAAAATCCTCTACAAATGTATACAACACACACACACACACACACACACAATTTCTTTTACTTTTAAAGAACACAAACAAAAAGAGAAACAACTAGAAAACATCCATCCTCTATCCTCTTTTACGTGCGTTAAGATGTTTTTTACATACATACAAATATAAATATCTAAAAATTATTTAATACTGAACAAAAATATGAATCACCAAGAAGAAAATTTTAAATATTTTATATTTATATTTTATAAATATAAAAATATTTTAGTATCATATATTTTAAGAGAATTTGTAATTTGTAATCTTGAATTTTTGTAGACAAAAAAGTATTTTATAAAGTTTACCAGATATAAATAGACTGATATACTATTGCTACAGGTTAACTTAAATAAAAGCTCTGATATTCGGCTCATCATCATTTCACAAAGGTACAAATCATCAGACACTATGTTGAAATCCCCACTGATGTAAGACCAGGTCAGCAAGGTGAATTATTCCAACCCTCACTGTTTGGCCCGACTAATCAGAAATGATGAGAAATCGTTTAACCCACTCGCTTACATCAGCTCTAAGCGACTGAGTCTTTAAGATAGGGAAACACATCTTTTATTTTTTTTTTCAAAAACGTGCACCACCATCAGCAGGTGTTCGGGCATAAAATACAAAAAAAAAAGTCAACGTAATCTTAAGTTCACTGGTGTGATGTTAGTGCTTATTTGTAAGAGACAAATATTAAACACAATTCAACCTTTAAGTTAAAGCATTTCAAAACTAAAGACAGAAACTGATTGGGGAATTGTAATAATTCCATAAATGGTAATAATGTTAATGAATGAGAATAGCTTCATATTCGTCCAAAATACAGTGACTACGCGTTGATAGAATCAAAAGTTGAAACTTCTCATGTTATCTGGATCACATTTTTGTACGTGTGGAAGTTGATTTTATGATGTCTGTAAAAACATACTTGTTTAGGAGTTTTAGAAATATCTCAGATACAGAAACAAGGAATTTACCAGAGCTTTCATTTACATGAAATATCCTCTTAGTTCTCTTCTTCCCCTACCCAAAAAAAAGCAAAAATTCCAGAATTATATTGTAGGAGTAATTTAGCCTCCACATATTAAATATACATAAATCTTAATCCAGTGTCAAATTACCAAGCTCTAAGAAGTCCTATAGAAAAGTTGCTCTCACCTCTGAACGCCTCTGACCTGAGCCATGTAATTTTGTCTGTTTAACGGTTTTGCATCTCACAGTCTCCACCCTGCACTTCTTGAGCTTCTTTGTTTTCATACTTCGCTGTGCTTTACTCTTCCTTCTATACACATTTTCTCTGGCTTTCTATTTCTGAAATACATGTTCATTTGCATCTGCACACCAAATACTTTAATAAAAACAGTTAAACAGTATTTCACTGTTTTTAATACACTTCTTATGTTTGTGGATTGTAAAATACCACAAAGCCCATTTTACTCATACAGATATTGATACATTCTGAGACACCTTTTATCAAGTATCCTCACTTTTACCGTTATTGTTCATATGGAGAAAAAGTTTGTGTAGTCAAATCTGAATCTTAATTTGGGTAGATTTCCCAGAAGTACGAGAACACTAATATCAGTGCTAGAAAGAACTCACTTTGCCTTGTAATTAAAAAAAAGCTTTAATATTCTTGAGAAATGTCTCAGACTTATTCATTCACATTCGTTTCCAACTTATATTCTTCAAAGGCTGCTACAGCCACATAATTATGTTGATCTACATTATATAAACTTTGCAACATTGTTGTGTTTGAAATGGAAGAACTTTGCAATTTTGCAGATTCAAATTGAGTTGCTGTTCTAGTTCATCATGATGTGGCTATCAGCGTCTTTCATCGCAGATATCACTTTTTTGAGTAATTACTCTTTGTAAACCTGTTTAATGAAAATGGTTTTCTGTAGTTTTGAAACTGAAAATGAGCTTCTATAGTATCAAAATTTCTCAGTGAAAAAGACACTCATAAGCACCCATAAATGTTGGCGCACTGACACACAATTTCCAGACTTACACTGATCTCCTCCACCCCCTCCTTTATCCAACTCATCACTATTTCCCTTTGCACCAGCTACTCAGAACTGGGGTGCACCTGGAATACTGTGTTCTGACACATAACCACACACATAAAAGCACACGTGCACCCTCAGAAAGCCCATACTGCCAAGGTGCTATAGTGGCCAGCCTGTCAGATGGCAGAAAGACACACAATACACTGTGCAAATCATCTGACCATAAGACCTTACAAAAATGCCTGGTAGATGCCTATGTGCACAGAAAGTCTGAAGCATTGCGACAGAAGGATAACCACTAGCTTCCCGATATTTGTTCCAAATTTGTGGAGCCATCTGTCAGTGAAAACAGGAAGGCCTAGGTTCCCTTTTTCCCAGGGGCGCGCTTCAGCTTGCTTGGCTATTTTCGGGAGCTTCACTTCTCCCTGCGTGGTTGCAGTGGCCGGGTGCAGGCCTCCAGTGGGAACGTCTTGAAGTGGCAGCAAGAGTTCCAAGGCTGTTGTGCCCATCTGCTGCGGGCTTGAGGGGCACGTGCATTATTAATGGGGCCACGCGCATTGATGACTTCTCTGCTGTGCAGGCCTGGCCTGAGGAAACACTGCTCACTAAAAAACCTCTCCTGTAAAAAAATCATTTGGCCTAGTGTGTCGTTTAGACACTCTTTCTAAAAAATAGTATTCAACATTTTAAATCTATAGTTTTGTGTTATTGTTTATTTAAAGAATAAATGCATATTTTTTTATCATTGTACAATTCCATCGATCAGATCTAGGATGACAGCTCTGAGGAAACTATGACCTTATTATTCATTTAACTTTACATTTATCAAAAATACATCCAAACCTTCATCATCCATTCTAGCTGTCAGCTAGTACAAACACAAACGCAAACGCGGAAGAACACAACTCAAACCTCAGATATAGGATATGATCAAGTTGTCTCAGAACTGTGAATAAACGCTGTACTGCCGAGGGTGAGGTGAGGTTTGAGGTCCATTTGTTTAGTCTTTGTACCAAGGTGAGGATGGATTTGGTTTTCACGCTGTTTTGGCCTGTCAAGGAGTTCTTTTGCTTGTCAACATAGGGGCACTGCTGGTCTGTTTGATCAACCATGACACGAGAAACTCTGAAACTCAGAAGGCCCTGTTAAGACTGTAACTTAGGAACAGACAAAACCAGAACTCAACCCTGGAAATCTGGATCCCAACGAGGAGCTGGTAGAGTTGGACAAAGGCAAATCCTTGGAAGATGAGAATTAATTCAACATTGAGAGACCTTGCCATGTCATACCTTAAAAGTAGAATATGAACAAGGGCTGTAGTCAGGATCAACTGTTTAGAGTCCAAAACAATTCCAAGACTCAAACAATCCAGACAGAGTGCAAATGGTGTCAAGTCCAACTCAAGACATAAGTCCAAATTTGAACTAAAAATGAACTAATTTCTGTCTATATATGTCTATGTCTAAAGGGTATCTGCATGTATTATTATAATTTTTTGCTGCTGTACAGACTCTCTTGGACTAGTGTAAATATATATATATATATATATATATATATTGGCAAGCATAAAATAAATTTAAAATATAGCTAGAGTCAAACCCATTGTTCCTTGCTGTACCTTGTTCATGGAAATTGGCTCAGATAATGATGAATATTTAGAAAACTCTATCTATAAATCCATTTGTAATAGAAAACCCCCTACCTCTTTTAGGAATCTTCAAAAGTTTTACTGATGTAGCTTAATATAGTGGCTTAGCAGATTTTGTGCTTGCTCTCTGTCTATTTTGCTCTCTCTCTCTCGCTCTCACTTTCGCTCGCTCACATATGTATACACGTCACACCTACAGAAAGCAATATTTACATGGAAGCAGCCTAAAGGGAAAATGAGTGTGTATGTGTCTGTCTGTCATGTGTTTGTGCATGATGTTCTCCCCTCATGTTACTTCCTAGTAAATGTTTGTTGCTGTATGGTCCTGGGAGTAAACAAAAATCTGTTGACTAGGATTTTCTTTATTAATTATAACGAAGCCTTGTATGAACCCATGAAGTGGGTTACTTACTGAGAGGAAGGAAATGGAAAGTGAAGGTAGAGGCAAAATGCTATTCAGAGACAGTATCCAGATCAAATACCTTGCAATTATTCACACTCACTTATTTCTCAGGTTTCACTTTAGCTCCTCATTGTTCATAGCAGGTTAGTGGTGTGGATAGCAAGTAGGGGATTATAATATGTTGTAGTGGGTTAGTGGTCTACATAGCGAGAAGGGAGATTATAATATGTTATAGTAGGTCAGTGGTGTGGATAGTGAGGAGGGAGAT
Organism: Parotocinclus maculicauda; assembly: GCA_034780255.1. Taxonomy (NCBI): domain Eukaryota; kingdom Metazoa; phylum Chordata; class Actinopteri; order Siluriformes; family Loricariidae; genus Parotocinclus; species Parotocinclus maculicauda. Next base: position 88,721 of record JAUZSU010000562.1, read on the forward strand.
TATAATATGTTCTAGTGGGTTAGTGGTGTGGATAGTGAATAGGAAGATTATTTACATTTACGGCATTTAGCAGGCTCCCTTATCCAGAGCGACTTACAATTCATACAATCTTGCAGTTCAAGCAATTATGGGTTAAGGGTCGTGCTTAAGTACTTAATTGTGCCAGCTTGGCAGAGATGGGATTTGTCCAGTACCTTATATATACATACTGGACTGGATATATATATATATATGTGTGTGTGTGTGTGTAGTGGATAGTGGTTTGGATTAAAAAAGAATAATTCCCTTAGCATTATTAATAAGAACATTTTACTGATCTGTAGTAAAGCTTAGAAAGGCAGTGTTAAGATAATCCAAAATCATAGCAAGTCTGAGACAAAAAACATTTCTTCAGTTTAGATTCGAGTCTGAGACTCTAGAATGGTACAAACCTAAGGTGTACCAAAAGGGTTTAGATAGGGCACTGGTTTATGGTGCTGAGCCACCCTGATTCCTTTCCTGCCTCTGGTAAGATGTTTAAGTTACACTGGACCAGCAACTTCTCTTCCAGTTTTCAGGATGTTGGGCCGACAAGGACTTTTGCCGCTGGGTTACATGTCTGTGTCCCTATTGGGCCAGGTTGCTGGCTCCCTATTAGGCTGATTTCTGGTTCTGAAACTGTCCAGACATGCTCTGTGTGACACATTTTTTTAGGGAAAATGTTTAGAACACACCTTCTGTACCGCTTCCTAGAGGAAACAGGTACTCTTTTTTGCCACTGTCAACTGTTCTCGTTATTGCCCAGTTTTAAATGTTGCAACCTGAATCAACTTTACTTTTAAAGGAACACGACCTTTAATAAATATTTTTCTTAAACTACAGACATTTGTGCATTTGTGTGTGTGTGCCTGATCTTCTAATAACAATTAGAACTTATTTACTTTACTACATATCTGACTAGTAGCTGCTGATTTGAAATTTGACTATTCAGTCATTAGGTAAATAATGCATTATAATCAGTAATGTAATGCAGTAATAGTCACTATATCAAATAAAAAAACAAATTAAATTTAATTAAAACCAAATAAATTTCTTAATGATTTAATCATCCAGAAAGCTTACTTTTTGTATTTTCTCACAAAATCTATGTAGAACTTTTTTTAAACTTTTACCCTGTTCGATTTTCTCCTTTGCTCATTCCCTCCTTATCTTACTTCCTCTCCCTTTGTCTTTTTAATTTACTCCCATCTTTCTTCCTCTTTACTATCTGACATCTCTCTTTCTCTTTCCCTCTCTCTTTCTCTTTCTATGTCCACTTCACCTTTTCGTATATGTCTATAGCTTACCCGTGTGAGTGAGAGAGGAGTAGAGATGTGTTGCCGGGCTCACCCATGCATGCTCAGTAAATTAGAGTGAACACGAGCGCCAATCAGCTGGCTATGCCAAACACCCATATCCTCCGTGACCCGGGGCCATCTAATTTTCTGCTTAATTTTGCGGCAGTCAGTTTGCATTTTTGGATGACTATCTGGTGGGAAATTAACAATAAATAACAAATGTGGTCTGAAAGCCTCCTCTTGAGTTCCCAGCACCCCACCTCCATTGCCCACCATCCAGTTACACAGATATCCGCTCAGTCCACCCATGCTGTCAGCCAGGGTAATGAAAATATCTGTACTTCTTTGTAATGTAATGTGGAGGACAGTGGTGTCTGCTACTGGAATAGGAGTGTTCTTGCAGGGGGTGATGGAGACATACAAAGAGAGGGCATTCCCCTTAATCACTGAGTGCAATCTCTTATAAAGTTACATTTGCAACAGTAGGTGTTGATAAAACTGAAACATTTTTCTCTGCCTCTCTGCTTCTGTTTGGTTCGATCTATCTTCTCATCTCGCTTTTTCATTCACTCCTTTTTAGAGTACATGCACAGGATGGAGACCGAAGAGGCACAGGAAATGTCCCAAATAACAGGTATAGCACCATCGCATGCATTCAAAGCCATATAATGTGTTAAGCAAACACCAATACTGATGCACAGCAAAGTTCTCAGATGATCTCAGTGCTGATTTAATACTGTTCATTGTTGTACCGAGCCCCTTTACCAATAAAAAAAAACATGAATTTTGATTAAAAAAAACATGAATATTGAAAGTTAGGCATGTCACTGCTGGAACTAGCACATAAAGCAATACTTTTAATCTAATCTAGGGAAATATGGAAACATCAAGTATTGATACCAGTCATTGCTCAAGCACTTTTAGACTAGAAAAGTACAGTTTTAACAGTAAGTGCTTACTTGTTGTCACTAATAGATGTAATGCTGAGTTCTATTTCTCATCAGGGAGGGAAAGTCCTGCT
>JAUZSU010000566.1:18215-33676 GCA_034780255.1 Parotocinclus maculicauda
TTAAAGTGTCCAGTGGTGTCATTCTTACTTAATCATGACAGATTGATCTCCAGCCCTGTCCTCATCAACACCCACACCTGTGTTAATGAAGCAATCACAGAAACGATGTTAGCTGGTCCTTTTAAGGCAGGGCTGCAATGAATTTGAAATGTGTTTTTGGGGATGAAGTTCATTTTCTAGGCAAATATTGACTTTGAAATTAATTGCTGTTAAGCTGATCACTCTTTATAACATTCTGGAGTATATGCAAATTGTCATTATAAAAGCTGAAGCAGTAGACTTTGTAAAAATTAATATTTGTATCATTCTCAAAACTTTTGGCCATGACTGTACTGAAGTTTATCATTTTGGCAGGATGGCCAGTGAACAAAGAGGTACTTGGGGAAGGACAAAATTTAGTGGTCCGTGTTTTGGCATAATTCACAGACTGCAAGAAAGACAAGTAAATGAAAAGAAATTACTTGTTGAAATCAATCCTCAAATGTGTATTGTCAAACAAAACCCCTAAGGTTCTTACAACTCTTGAGAAATCCCATAGTAATATAGCCAACTGTGAAGAATTTTTGGATTCAACTAGCATCAGCTCCGTTTTTGGAGTGTTCAGTTTTAGAAAAGCATATCTACTAAATAAGAATATATACACATACCGATCACTATTGCCTACACCTTATTTCTACACTCACTGTCCATTTCATCAGCTCCAAATAGAAGCATTCTGAAGCTCTACAATTACCATAAGCCTCCTTACTCTGCTCCTCTAATGGTCAGACAACAGCTGTAGTTGTTGGGTGGTGGTCATTCACAGGACTACAGTGGCACTGATGTGGTGGTGTGTTAGTGTATGTTGTGCTGATATCAGCCACGTCAATACTAAAGTAAACTAAATTTAAAAACACCCATTTGTCACAGTTAAACGGACTACTCCACCTACCAAAAAATGCCTAGTCACAGTCATCCTGTAGGCAGTATCCTGTGAGCACAGATGAAGAATTAGAGGATAAACAACACAAACTGGGCAAAAGCTGATGATAATAGATGCTCTCTGACGTTACATCTACACAGTGAAGCAATATGGGAGATGTCTTATCCACTCATCAGCAGGACTAAGAATGAAATACCACAAAACAGCACCTGATCTGTGGTAAATCATTAAAAAAAAGAGTGAAGGGGACTTAAAGGTATTTAGAGAAACAGATTAACTACATTCTGTAATAGCTTAACTTCAAAATGCATATGCTATGTTACATGCCAAATGCACAATAAGTGTAGGATCAAGGACAACCTAACAAAGTGAATTGAATGAATGTGAGTGAATTTAATATGGTGTCTATGGGATATGTCCAGATTCCATAACATGAAATTTCATAGAACGCATCGTAAGCATACTCGTACCTCTCTTCAGAGACAGGAAAAGCATTTAAATTGCAGCAAACTCAAGGCTTCATAACTATTTGAAGACCAAATATGGTCTTTCGAAGTCGCATCCAGTCACCTGATCTACACCCCACCAAGCATTTACAGGAGCACATGAAGACAAACAACGACATCACAAGTTACTCTTTAGACAAGTATCAATTTATGCTTGGATAACATAAATCATCATATACTGTGCAAACCTTTCCAGCCCATGTCAGCTTGACTGCATGCGGTCATTATAATATGCAAAATTTAATAGACTGGTTTCTCTTCTGAATGACCGAGTCTCTTGAAACTTATTTGTATGAACTATGCAGGAGTTTCTAGCTTTTTAATTTAAGCAGTGTGGCCCAACTGAACCACTTTCCACAAATTAAGTACATAAAAAGCAAAAGCAATATCAATAACAATAAATACAAAATTTAGTCCTGTACAGTGCAGACAATAAGGTCAAACCACATCCAGTCATATTAAGTCAAACAGAGACTGGCCAAACTGTTCTTCAAACAACGCAAAGCTAACAGACTGACAACTGTGTTGTGTGTGAAGCAGTTGTGACCTTTGGGCACCAACTGTATCGTCTGCAGTTTAAAAAGCACATTCACTTGGAACAGGTAGCAGAGATACATAGCTTTGGTGAGCGGAGACAAAGGAGATTAAGCGCAATCTTTGATTCTTATTTTTTTTATCCACTGCGAGCAGAATAAGAGCATGATGGAATGGTGTATTTTGGTCCCAAAGTGTGGAGCTGTTTCCTAAACCCTGTATTTTCCACTACAAAAAAAGGTCTCATATCAGCTGCAATAAACACGCCTATATCTCTCGTTATTGCCATGGCCCTAGTAATTGACTGTGGAAGTTAAGGACCAAAGGCATTTGTAAATGTTCTCTGTCCATTCATCATTTTCATGTGTGACTATCTTAAGTAGAAATTGTGCTTAAAAGCGTTTTTGCAGAGAGCTTGTATTAGGTCTGGTGTACGGCATTTTCTTACACAGTGCTTACAAACGGTTTGTGTCTTGACCGTCACCCTGTTACCGTCTATTGTTTCCACCATGAATGAAGCCACACATTACTTAAAAACTAAGTGGGAGCATCCTTTATTCGAATTTCCTCCAACTCTGAATTACACTGGTAGCTGCTAGCAAAAGAGCCACTGTAACTGACAAGATATGCATTACAAGCTGTACTACTTCTACTGAAAACTGCTGACTCTTGAGCTGTCGCACTCGCCACTGCTACGGTGTTGCCAGGTCCATGTTTAAAAGTTCAAAGTTCCCCCTTCAAGATAGGTTCAAACTTGACAAGAAATATCATGTTTTAATCTCACGAGATCTCTTCACACACCTAATGACAAATGTGCCTGTAGCAATTACACTGAACCATCATGCTGCTCGGTTGGACTATTACTTGTTGTATAATAACTAGATGACAGGAAAGTTATTCTGACTGGTCTTGTGTGCGAAAAAATCAGATCTCAAATGTCTTTAAATACATGACTGGCCAATTCTTGTCTTATGTCAAAGCATAAATGACAGCATACAGATATATTTTTTGTTCAACTTTCCCTTCATCTGAAACTTCTTTAGTGTTAAAAAAAACAACAGGAGCTGCTGGCTTGTCTGGCTCTGCACTCTCAGCAGTGTGAGATGCTTATTCAACTTGTTGTTCGCAGTGCTTTTCCACCTTGGCTTACTTTCATCATGTATATTGCAAACACAACTCACTCTGAAGACAAGCTAAATGCTGAAGACATGACTGTAACCAAAATAACAGCTGAAATTTAACACTACCTTACACTACTACACCATACTCCGCATATATCTGCACCACGGTTTCAAACACAACGCCACAGATAAAAGCATGAACTGTGTTTAAATCAGAACTAAATTACATTAGTGAAAGCACCGGGAGTTTCACACACACAGACACAGACACACAGACACAGACACAGAGCACAAATATTAGGCAAGTGTTATTTTGAGAATTATTTTTATTAATCACCAACTACAGTGCTCTCGAGTTAACCCAAAACATTAATAAACTTCAAACATAAATGTTTAAGTAAAACTGAGGTTTGGGCTCACTTGGAGAATAACTATATGTGCACAATTATTGGGCAACTATTATTGTGCGTAATTATTACACAGCTAAATGAAAACTTCATTTTCATTTGTTCAAGTGAGAATTATAAACTGCCTGAAGAAAGTGTCATCCAAAACCTGGCAGTAGGCTTGAGAGCATATCTTCAACCTGAAAAAGTTTAACGCGGACAAGGTGGCTGATATCACTCTGCTGTGCTGACTAGAATAGGAGAGCAATTGAAAAAAGGGTAGTGGACTTAAGTCTTCTTCTGTTAACCATGACTACCCGCCACAGAAACAAGCGCAGTCACCATTGCATTGCATCAAAAGGACAAGGACAAGGTCGCTTGTAAGATAACTCCGTGAAGATAGCAGGGAACTATCTTCAGGCAGTTACTCTAGAAAAGCTGGACAAGGCCGCAGAAGGTCCTTAACATCTTAGCAGGACCTGTATCTGCTTCTTTGTGCAAAAAGAGGCAGGATGAGCACTGCCAGAGCCATACAGAACGACTGGACAAAATGCTCACCGCCCAGCACCATAAAGCTTTATTTGCATGATTTCAGTGTGTCTCAGTATTTTGTAGGCTTCTTCAAATCTTTGTCTCAACACAATGCAGTCTTTGAGCTACAAGCAGTTCTTTCATCCTCACCCTTTGGTGTGTGTTAGCCGCAAGACCTTTTATAGAGAGGTGCGCGTCTTTCCAAATCACATCCAATCAACTGAATTTACCACAGACGGACTCCAATCAATCAAGGAGTGCTCATGAATAGCATGGGGTCATAAAGGTAAAATATTTTCTTTTTAATAAATTTGCAAAAAACTGTTTTCACCTTCTTATTACGGGATATTTACCAGACACGTAAACTAACCAACAAGTAATACTAAACCCATGTAACCATATATGTGAGTATGGCCTCCATTTGCTCAATTTCAACCACAGATTCAAGGCACATTGGGTCCATGAACTGTTTGTACCATATTCTGATCCTACTACAGCAAATGTTTTGGCATTTGTGCTGTGTCAATATATTAAAAAACCGTAGAAAAAGATGCAGACCAAAAATTGGGTTTAAAAGTCTTAGCTAGTTTAGCTATCATCTACCAGTTAAAGCTTAAATGGAGTGAAAGTATAAGCATTTGAGGCGAAAGAGTTCTTCAAAATGCTAATACCTGTTTCCTGGAGAGTGCTTCAATTTTCCCTTCGTGACAATCACTATAGTGTGGCCAATATAAAATGAATTGTGTGATTTTTGAAGAGTGATGATGTGAGCTGGGTATGCGTTCACTTCGTGATTAGGTGTGATGGGCCATGGTGCCCCCGGTCCATGCAAGCAAGTAGTTGTACGGCAGCTATGGGATTTTTGTGCTGGAAAGTCTGGGGCACCATAAATACAAGCACACCTTACACAATCAGACCCCACGATCTGGAGTTCGAGTCAATATCTCAAACTGTGGGTCATAAAACACCAGAACCACTATCATAATAACAAATACTGGATAACAGTATGTTTGCACTGCACAATTATAATAAGAAGAACAGTATGTGCATGGTTTGCACAACATGCAGGTCTGATACATGGTTGGTTCCGTCATGCCATGGGGCAAAGATGCAGTTGGTTCTGGGCTAGCACTGGTTCACTTCTGCCTACAGGGTCCAAGATCCTGTCGGTTCTCATTCAAGACCCGGTTGGTTCTGGATGGGCGCAGGTCCGAGTCCTGGTTGGCCGTGAGTCTGAGACCTAGTTGAATGTGGGTTTATGACAGAAGAGCTAAGCAGCTGCTCGCTTGAGAGCACATGTAAAAATTGACCGTGCTACAGCTGTGTGTGCATCTATGGGAATTTGGTTTTGCAGAAAAATGTGCCTAGCAGGCGAACAAGAAATTTCTTAGTTCTTAACTAGCACAATTTTTCCAAACATACCGGATGATTTGGCAATTGTCCCATGTAGAGATCTCAAAACTGCCTTAAACATTTTCTTAAAACTTAAAAATTTCATGACACTAGCAAAAATACTCAAAACTGGCAAGAAACAAACAAGTCGCTTTCCTTTAGTTGTGAGCTGTATCTGAAACCTGAGCCCTATTCACTACTCCCAACACACTACAAAATGCTCTAGCAGCATGTGGGGAACAATTGTCAAGGGAAGTAACTGGATGGCACAGAAAACAGGTAAGCATGATGAGAATGTTATGAAGCTTCTAGAAGGTTTTTTACCTTCTAATTTTTAAAAATGTAAATGCACTCCAAGTTCATATAGTCTACTCGCATGTCTATTTATTGGTCATTTTTAATAAGGAAAGAAAACTTGGTTTAGGGTTAAATGGAAGCAAGCATTATTTACATTTAAATACATTAATCACAGTGACAGTGGGGATTAGTGAAGTTTATGATGTCTGATTGTTCTACTGCCGGTATTGCTTTATTTACCATTTGTAACACTGTTTATAGTTTTACGATACCAAGCACTGATATAAAGTAAACTACTACTTAAATTATCCACTAACTACAAGAAATGTACAAGGTATAAGTAGATGAAAGCCATGTGGAAGAATCTTTCCGGTTTGCCATTTGTTCTTGCATGTTAGTCACTTAGTGGGCTGGGGATAAAATAATCAGTAAGTTATAGTGGAAGTTGGATTGCACACCCTTGCACACAGCTGATTGAGTGACCACTTGGCACACTACTGTACAGTGGGAAAAATAGGTATTTGATGTAATACGCATTTGTTTTCTCTACATACAAAGAATAGAGTTCTGCAATTTTGATCATAGGTACACAAACGGAGAAACAGAATCTAAAAAAATTAAGTCAAGTTGTATGATTTCTTTGATAATTAATTAGCATTTTATTGCATAAAATAGTTTTTTCTGCACTTATTACATTTAGGCCAGACTTTTTTTATTGCTTGTTTCGCGGATCCGCTGACGATCATATTTGAAGACTAAATAAATAAAAAAAGTTGTTTTTTTTTTTTATTTCGCGGATCCGCTGCAGTACCAATGGTTAAAATTAAAATAAATAAATAAATTAAATAAAATGTAAAAAAAAAAATTTTTTAGCTTTTTTCACCCTCCGGTGGAAAGCCAAAGGTATTCTTCTGTTCATGTAATATTTTTCCAGATTCACTTTAATTTAATTGCAGGTTAAATAACTTTTATTTTTAAATAAACATTTATTTTTATTTCTTCCTCCTTCCTTGTATTGATTCCACATAGTGCTCGAGAAATTGAAAAGTGCTAAAAAATAAAGATTTATTTTTTTCCTCCCTCCTCAGTAGATTCTTAAGTAGGGACATCCGAGGAACAAGCAATTAAAAAAGTCTGGCCTGTATTAACTGCACCTGTATGAACTAGTTATCTGTATAAAAGACACCTGTCCACACAATCAATCACACTCCAACTTCTCCTCCATGCCCAACACCAAATAGCTGTCTATGGACACCAAGGACAAAATTGTAGGTCTGCACAAGGCTGGGATGGGTTACAGGACAATAGGCAAGAAGCTTGGGGAGAAGGCATCAACTCTTGGGGCAATTATTAGAAAGTTAAAGAAACAAGATGACTCCGTCGTCCTCAGTCTGGGACTCCATGCAAGATCTCTCCTCATGGGATAAGGATGATTCTTTTGGTCGTGAGAAGCATTTCAAGGTACTGGAGTGGCCTAGCCAGTCTCCATACCTGAACTCAATAAGAAATCTTTGCAGTGAGCTGATAATTCAATATTGCTCAGTCACATCGCCGAAACCTGAAAAAGCTGGAGAAGATCTGAGTGGAGAAGAGGTTCAAAATCCCTGCTGCACTGTGCGCAAACCTGGTCAAGAACTACAGGAAACGCCCAACCTCAGTAATTACAAACAAATGGTTCTGTACCAAATATTAGGTTCTGGTTTTTATTGCATCAAATTCTTATTTAATGCAATAAAATATTAAACTTAATGATTTAAAAATTATACAATGTGATTCTCTTACAGCTGATGTGTACCTACGATAAAAATTACAGACACGTTCATTTTTAGTAGCAAATACTTATTTTCCACACTGTTTGTCCAATTTTAATTGGATAAACCACATTGAAAACTTTTAGGAAATTCTGTGAATGAAATTAAATTAAATCTTTAATTGACATGCATATTTAGACCCATTGCTGCAGCACTCAAGTTGGATAAGTGCATTCTGTTTATCTTGAAGTTGCATCCAAAACTTCACTTGTGGCAAATAAAACTCGGTGACTTCAAACACAATGGGTCTGTCTCCAAACCTGCCTAACCTGAGGCGTCTAATTGAATTTTACATAGCATCCAGGCAAGAAGGCTGTCCAATTCTTAGGTACTAATGCTAAGTGACTGAATAAACTCGCTTCTGATAATTCCAAAGAATGGCTAACTGTATGACAAATAAATAAATAATTTAAAAGGTTATCGGTTATTACCAACAATTTATTTTACAACTTGGTGCAGAAACACAACTGTCATAAGCATCTACATACCAGGACCGCTGTGTCATGTGATCACATACATCACGGTTTTGTTATGATATGTTTGATTAGAGTATTAGTAGAAGATGGATGCTTAAAAGCGACCAAACGTTTGGCTTAAGTTTAAGAGAAAAAGGCTAAATGCAATATTTGTAGAAAGTAGATCTGTTGTAATCTTTGTAGTACATTAAAATCCAATTATCCTTTTTACGTGCAATCAGTTTAAATGGGAAGAAAAAAAGCTTTATGTAAAAATAATGACTGTTGAATCAGAATCAGATGCAGGATTGCTGAAAATGTAAATAATACCCAACCCTACTACTGAGAGACATTACACTGGTATTTCAGCAGCATGGACAGAACGAGCAGACAGAATTAAGGGAAGGATTCAGTCATATCCATAAATCCATAAAGGGTTTTTGAAAGAACCTTTTACTACAGTGCGTTCAATTTTAGATTGGAGCAGCCGTTCATCAAAAGTAACTCCACACATACAGGCAAGGTAATGTCTCTGACATTAAATAGCAAAAAGTGGATTTACAGATCGTAAATATAACAAATTTGTTAAAATCCGTCTAATGAGGTTGGAGACCTTCCACGACAAATGGGAAATCTGGCAAAATCCCTGTGTGCAAAGCCTGAAGTGTTTTAGGAAAGAATACTTAAAACTGCAGTTGCTACCAAAAGTGCATCAGAGTACTAGATAAAGGGTCTGAACACATATAAAAATGAGAAGTTTAAATAGTTTTAATACACTTTCAGAGGTCCCTAAAGCACTTTTATAGATTAATTAGTGTTGATTTAATAGCAAAAGAAGAAAGAGAATACATTTTTGAATCCACTGTGTATATACACATGCAGACAGACAAAACAGTCTTTCGGTAGTTTTTTTTTTTTTTTACAGATGTATTCGTGTTCTGCTTTAAGAGTTTCTTTAGAAAGGGGCATTGCTTAAATTTAAGTTTGGTACTTATCTAAATTTTGTACTTATCCTTGTATAATAATATATAATAATAATACATAATAATAACAACAACAACCTCAGTAACTTTGTTTCATTATTACTGAAAGCATGTTTGATGTACAGAATTCTTTTTAGATAGCCGTATACACATGTATGTTACGCATACACGAGCAGAAACGCTTTCTGAAAATGCCTCATTTGCAGTCACGCAATTTGTGCATAAATTACACCCCAGCTGTGTGTGCAAGACTGTGTGCATTTTGATTAGGCAGTTGTAGTTTCAGACCTGGTTTAATCCTGAGAAAGATGGATCCTGAGAAGAACTAACAGCCAAGCTTCTTTTCCTCTTCCCCACTGGAGATTCTAAACACTAAACAGACAATAGAGGTTGCAGTGCATAAACAGTATTGCTGACAACCTCACATGGCCAGCGCAGACAGGCAACACCAAGGCTCAGAAAAAGAAGGAAGAAGCAACAAAACTGGATTCCAACAAAAAACCTGGATGCCATTCTAAATGCACCAGCAAGTATCTTAAGCTAAAATTGCAAAAGGGGCTCCATGGCAGGACCGTAAAAATACATTACCCATGTTGGGGGGGCTGGGGGTTGGGTTCAAATGTGCTCCTGCAATTGTGTGTACCTATATTATATATAGTTGCACATAATTCATGGCACCAAAGGTAAAAGAAACTAAATGGTTAATCACTTTTTAACCTTCCCACACTTAACATAAGTGCTATAAACCAGTCATTAAGCTAATTACTGAATCAGAACTGCTGGATTAAAATAAAAAAGTGACCTCAGACAACTAGCTCTACAGAAGAAACCCAAAATCATGGAGCATTATTCCAATATTAGACAAATATATTCAAAAAAAGAAACTGCCAACAACAACAAAAAATGCATGTCAGATCCACATTTACAGGCACCCATGGCAAAACAGGAAGAGTGTCTAACCAATATCTCTGAGGTTAGCAGACTACAACAGTTTAAAAAGGGCATTTTTCCAAATAAAAAAAAAATTATACAAAATAAAAAATAAGTCTAAATTACAGGCACTCAAAGTCCTAACAACGTGTGAATAAAGCATGCTCTCACGTGCTTTTCCTTCTTTACATAATTTCTTTACATAATTTGTCATTTTCTGTTTCAATATGCCGAGGTAACGGAGATCTTGATTGCAATTTTCTCAAGATATCTATTTTGGGATAACAATGTCTCCAGTTATACCAACAATTATGTTTTGTTGTTTACAGTCAAAATATATTCCACCCCCAGTGAATGTCCATTTCATGTGTGTAGCCCCGTATAAACAATCATAGCCTGGTTGATGGTCACTGCACAGTCACGTTTTATTTATCAGAATTTGACCGTTGTCATCTCATGTATTACATGTATTTGTGGGCAAGTTCGTAAAGGATCAATTAAATGTACAAACAAACTAAATTAAAACATGCTTCAATTTTCTAGAGGGGGCAATAAATACTTAAATTTTGCATGATAAAAAAACTGATGGAAAACATTTTCGCATGATCTGTGAATAAATTAAGATAATTATTCTGCAATAAATTTTTATAACTACTTTTACCCAGCTTTACCAAAAACTGTAAATTCTGGACATTGTGTCCTTCCTATTTATGTAATAACTTTATTCCATACTAACAATTTAATCTTCAGTAAGGAAGAGGGTAGAACACTTATGCAACTACAGAGTTTACATTAAATACGTGAAAAGTGTGTTGAGACTGGAGAGATTATGTATTCATGTAAGTGTTAATACATTTACCTGACTAACCAAACATGCAGCTCATCTACAAGTCTTTGAAGAGGTTTTTGGAATGACTGCTTAAGACTTCTCTAGTTTTCAATAAAGCAAAAGAAATAAGCAGCAAAGTTAATTCATCTGGAGCAATATTAAACAAAAGGTTAATGTAATGGGAAAACAATGAATGCTAGTAATACTGTATTAAGATAATGGACTCCTTTTAGAAATCTGTAAGGCAACAAATGCAATAGTACATCTTGTATACTTCTTGTAATCCAATACAATAAAACAGCAATTTATTAATACAGGTTCAGATATGGTAAGCATTAATACATTATACATTTCTACTACTACATTATGAAAAAAAGCAAGTGTTGTGTTGGTCAAACCATGATCAACACTGCATGTTACGATAAATGTAAATCAAATACAAGGATTTGCCTCAACCTCAGAATTAAATAGGGCTTGAAAAGCTTTACTATTTTCCTTATTTACTAAATGCAATGCATGTCACACATTGTCTGAAGATTGCCAAACAAGATCAAGAAATCTGCCTTCATACCAGGAGTGATTAAAGGGGCACTGTTGTCAAGCATGTTTAAAATGTAAAATGTGTATGTGAATACAATTACGCATCTAGCATTTCCACAGACAAACACGGTAAATGTTTATCTCTCGTTATATCTGATTTCCAGCTGAACACACAACATGCTTTAACTTAGCCAAATGTTGCCTGTCTGCAAGGGCGCAAAATTATAAAACAGCAGCTTTCAAACAAAAACAGTCAGGCAACGTTATGTATGATTTGTAAAAAAAAAAAAAAATGTATATCTCAAAGTAATGCTAAAAATGAAAGTTCAGACTACGTAGAATCCCGCAATGCAAAAAGTAAAACTGAACGGTTTCTCGAACCACCCACACACACACACACACACACACACACACACACACACACACACACGCGCCAAAAACACATCCTAAACGGAGCACATTTTTCCATTATACAGAGTCCTCTGAAATCCCTATAAATCATGTCACATTGTTGTGCAACTCAATTAGCATTTCTGTTACACAGAAATCTCCATTAAAATCAACATATACAACAGTACACCACAAAATGTAGGCTATAAAAGGAGAGAGAACGTGCTCTCATAAAAGAGGGCGCAAAGTATTAGTTGGGTGCTAAATGGTGTTTAAAAGTTGGCAGGTTCTTACCTTATTACAGTGACGGCCGATACCCATTAGAAAGTTGTCTGGCTTGATATCTCTGTGGATGAAATTTTTTGTGTGCACATACTCGATTCTGCTGATCATCTGCAAAATCAAAAAGCTTAAATAATCTCAAGCAACCTGGCCACCACAGCCACCCTGAATTGTCATGCCATAAGTAATAAACAATCCAAAAACACAAATGAACAGTACATTACAGATACATAATGTTAATGTTAGCTTTGGGGTAAACTAGTCTGCACACTAGAGGCTGACATTTTTTCAGGAATCCCACGGGTCACGTGATTCCTGCGGGATGAGACTCAACTAAAATACTACTCACATGAATGGGACGGCACAGGATAAAAAAAAGTTGACGGGAGCAGACGGGAGCGGGAACCAATAAATAAGGCTAGGAATAGGCACCGCCATTTTGTTGTTTTTTTATCTTTTAAGAAACCTACAGTAACGCAATTTTAAAGAACTACACGGCCCAGAAGCCAACAGAAGCCGGCCACAGATTCCCGCCGGAACTCCCCGGAGGGAGTAGACACAAGGGCTGGGTCCAAAATTACATACTTCCATACTATACAGTAAGCTGTAACAGAAAGCAGTAGGCGAGAGCATGTAGTGTCCCCAAATACAAAGTACGCGATTTCTGACGCAGCCAAGCTCAGGAACTGATGTCGTAAAAATTGATTTGCAACGCAAAGTCAGAAGTAACGCTTCATATGCCCTTTTTTCTTTATACAAAACTCAGGCACAGTATGTGAAGTGTAAAGGTTATGCATTTATGCACATTTGTTAGTTGACAACAGTTCTCTTGCTTTGTGCAGTTTTTTCTTTAGGTAAATTAATGCCTAATGCTTTAAGAAAATAATTGCTCAATAAATGAGTAAAATGCAACTTTATGTTATGTTTGGGTTAATTAACAGGGACTTAGCAGTTGATCCTCCGTAGGAAGAACTAGAGACCACAGGCCGTGTATTATTTATGTTTTGTGGCCTTTAGTGAAGGATTTTTTTTTTATTAAGGCATAAAATGTCTCCCTATATTACAACAAATGAACTGTATCTGTTGCCATATCCTTTGAAATGAAACAGCAGAACACAAACTAATCTTAAAAAGAATTGGGATAAGAATAAATTAAATTGTATTGCCTAAAATAAGTAGGAAAAATGGGAGCGGTACAGGAGCCGGAGTCATTTTACCAGGAGTGGGACAGGACAGGAATTTTTTTTTATTTTGACCCGGGATTGAGATGGGACAATATTATTTTCTGTGGGAGTGGGATGGGACAGGAATGAAAATCCACTCCCGTGTCACCCTCTAGTTCAGATGTGCCACTTGGAGCACCAGCTTTGTACTCGGGTGTGATCTGATTGACTGTGCACCACCTGTTCTGAGTCGTCTCGATGTTTTGCCTCAATCTTACCCGGTAACTCAGTAAACTGTGGCTCGAGGAAAGCAGGGAAGATGGCTGCTTCTGAAATACGGGCTCAGATCCAACGGTTCACTAACACAAACACGGTGGGTTATGTCGGCTTGATGTTGCCGTTTGCTCGTGTTGTTTCGTCGTCCAGGGGTGAAACAGCAGAGCGTGGCAGGTTCGAGATCAGCCCCTAGGATGTTTTGGGTGGCCTGCGGAGAGGTCATGCAGCTGTCCACGAGCTGAAAGATAATACTCACTGTTCTGTTTTCGCTCTTTGTGGGAAATGTCTAATAATAAATCTACTCTAGCGTTGTATGGAAATGCAACATGCTCTGATTTCGTTTCTTCCAAATGTTCCCTTGTGATATGTGACGCACCGTAAAGTGAAGATTAGCACAAGTCAGAAACTTGAAAGTTACAGCTGGAGTGTTGAAACGGGAGGCGTTGGTACAGGGTTTGGTATTTGGTTCTTAGTCACTTGATTTGAATCGGTCAGTGTTTTTAGAATAATTCATCTGAAACTAGTAACAACAAATCTATTTATTATTTCGTAATTTTTCCCCACTCTAATCCTGGCTTGGACCGTAGGGGTCCGGTCCCTGTACTGGGAACCTCCTGTCCTTCGAGCACACCCAGTCGTGCCATGTCACACAAGTCAAACTGCTTGTTAATGCAAAGATCTAATCAGCCAATCAGAGAGCAGTAGCTTTATTTTCATTCATTCATGTAGACCTTATCAAGGTGAGCCGCTCAATCAAAACGGGGAAGAAAGGTGATTAAAGTGACTTTGAACGTGGCATGGTTGTTGGTCCGGGTTTTTCGAGGACTGCTGATCCACTGGGATTTTTACACACAGCGCCACCTCTTGGGTATAACAGAGAACGGAACGAAACAAGAGAAAATATCCAGCGAGGGCAGATCTCTGGGTGAAAATGCCACGTTAATGCCAGAGGGTAACAGTAACTCAGAGGTAGGCAGAAGAGCGTCTCTGAACAAGCAACACGTCAGTCCTTGAAGCAGATGGGCTACAGCAGCAGCAGGCCACATCAGCTGTCAGCTAAGAGCAGATAAATGAGGCTACAATTCAAAGCGTGGATCCGTCCTAATCTTGGATCAGGCTGGTTATGGTGTAACGGTGCGATTAACTGGGCACACTTTGGCACAGTGCCAGCTGAGCATCGTTTATACTCCACAGCCTACCTGAGTATTGTTGCTGCCCATGTGCACCCCTGTATGACAGACGTTGGTGTATAACTGCTTAAACTTGGTCTCAAGTCTGTTGCGTTTCAGTTCCTGTGACAGCTTGAGGAATCGGTTATACGGGGTGTTTAAATATTAGGTGATGGTGGGCACGGTTTGTAAATCCCTCTTGGGGGTTATTTGTGTGATTTGGCACTTTATAAGTGGGCAAGATCACACGGATCGGTTCCTGTAAGGTTTATTAAGTCCAGAGCCAAACAGAACGAAAAAAACATTATTCTTAGGACTCAAATGGGACTGTTTTATATAATCACCAAATAACGGAGGCTCCTGTGTCCTTACACTTGTCACTGGATCTGTGGTAATAACCAGATTAGCACTAATTAGAAGCCTAAAACTCTGGTATCAAACAGAACAGGGCGTTTTGGTTCATGTGCGTGGGCGTCGTGTTGTTTTCACGCCGTTCCTAATCCGCTCCCGTCTATCTGCAGAGAATCGGGCTTTGTGTAAAAGTGTGTGAGTCAGATTAAGAGTTTTAGGAGACAATTAGCTTTTTTCACCAGTAGAAATCCTGAGGCTGGTATAACGTGCAGCTTGTTGTTTTTAAGTAAACAAATGTGCCGTATATCCCTCTCGATTCAGGTCCGTACAAGGACAGACGTGGGCAGATGCTTTCGCTTTGACTGGGTGGCAGACTTGTGGTGAGCGTAGGTTGTGATTGTTCTAGTTGGCACCCTGTTCTACTTACCCAGCGGATTACAGCGCAGATAGAGGGCAGACAGGAGGAATTCAAAACTATGTGCCAACCGGGTGGTTTTCACAACACGTCCCAGCAGTCTCGGATGTAAAAGAGGCCTGCACGCCTCAAACCCAGGGAGATGTTCTGAAGCCTAAAAGTGGCGTTTTCCCGCCCA
>JAUZSU010000569.1:23256-37510 GCA_034780255.1 Parotocinclus maculicauda
TTAAAGTAAGTTTATTTTATATTGAGTCATTTTAGTTTATTTTAAGTAAGTTTATTTTATATTAAGTTATTTTAGTTAAAGTAAGTTTATTTTATATTGAGTCATTTTAGTTTATTTTAAGTAAGTTTATTTTATATTAAGTCATTTTAGTTAAAGTAAGTTTATTTTATATTGAGTCATTTTAGTTTATTTTAAGTAAGTTTATTTTATATTAAGTTATTTTAGTTTATTTTAAGTAAGTTTATTTTATATTAAGTCATTTTAGTTAAAGTAAGTTTATTTTATATTAAGTCATTTTAGTTTATTTTAAGTAAGTTAATTTTATATTAAGTCATTTTAGTTCATTTTATATTAAGTCATTTTAGTTTATTTTAAGTAAGTTTATTTTATATTAAGTCATTTTAGTTTTTTTAAGTAAGCTTATTTTATATTAAGTCATTTTAATTTATTTTAAGTAAGTTTATTTTATATTAAGTCATTTTAGTTAATTTTATATTAAGTCATTTTAGTTTATTTTAAGTAAGTTTATTTTATATTAAGTCATTTTAATTTATTTTAAGTAAGTTTATTTTATATTAAGTCATTTTAGTTTATTTTATATTAAGTCACTTTAGTTTATTTTAAGTAAGTTTTTTTATATTAAGTAATTTTAGTTTATTTTAAGTAAATACATGGAATTTTTACAGAAACATTTATACTTTGGTTAGCAGGAACTAGTCATGTTAGTTAAGGTTAGCTTTGAAGGTTTTAAACTATATTTAAGAAGCTGGTAAAATTTTAACCAATTAGAAACTGTTTTAAAAAACATTTTACAATACTTAGAAGAATAGTAACTTTGATTACATGACGTTTTGGTAAAATTATTCTTAGAGGTTAGCATGATGTTTAAATGAATTTTAGAAGCTAGTAACGGGTAAACAACTTATAAAAATTAAATAATGCATTTTTATTAGCTACAATTTCTATATTAATAAATAATTACATCCTGTTATGTACGATGTAAAGCTACGTTCAAGATCAGACAAACTTTTAGTTTTAGTTGGACTTTTAGGAGCTACTTTTAGGAACTAAGAACTTTTGTTAAGCAGCATTTAGAAGCTTTTAGCTTTGATTCAATAACTCTTAGGAATAAAAAGGAGTTTTAGAAGCTTGAAATTTTGCTTAAATGAATTTGAGTCAAATTTAGAAGCTTCTAATCGACTTTTAGAAACAAGTCCGTAAAATTAAATGACAAAAGCTGAAGCAAAACGCTTTTATAAAACGAATAACTTTGATAAAACTACCTGTAAAGGCTAGTACCATTTAGGAGTGTCTAGTTAGAAGCTAGAAATATTAGCTATATGAGTTTTGGAATTAATTTTAGATAAACTTGAACTACTTTTAAAAGTAAAATGAGGATTAGAACTAACATTTTAAATATATATCACTGTAAATATCATAATGTAAACGAAACAACATAAAAATGATTTTATTTAGAAGAGATTTACGTTTGTTAAAGATCTATGTTGATTTTATTTTAGGAGAACATTTCGTTTCTTTAGATGTTCTACACTGTTCCTATAGCGGAGGTTTTAATGTTAATGTTCTTTATTCAATCAACAAATAAGCATTAAAATAAGAACTACATTACCCACAATCCCTCCAACACAACGCACCAATGAGAGCTGCTGCTCTAACCATGAGCTGCATTTAATTGCTTGCTTTGGAATTGTTCCGTAAATGATTTTTAAACCACACTGTACAGGCTGGGAAAAAGTTCTGGCACCCCTTAGATCCACGATTAACGTTGGCTAACATCGTTCTAACGTCGTACGCTACATTTACGGTGCACTGTGGGTAACGTAGTGCACTGTGCAGGGAATTATCCCCTGAGAAACCAAACAGAACTACAAAATGGCTGCCTCCCTAAATAGTGCCCTATATAGGGAACAAATCAGGACACAGCCGCTGTAATAATTATTAGGACACTTCAGCAACCAAACAATCCAAAATCAGCGGGCATTCTTCCATTTTGGGTGTTACCTCGGTCGAGCGGGGCACAGGTTTGCCCCTTGAATTTGGTATGTTCTCCTTATCTTAGTGTAGAACTATAAAGCACTACCATATATAGGTACAGATGTTCTAGATTTGGGTAAGGGGTCAGCTGAGGGACCAGGATTGAGTTCAGGTGGAGGAAGGGCATACTGATTATCCCTGGCATGGCAACACGCTGCCAGGGCACGCTGCCAGGGATGGGCACCAGAGCCACCGTGACCCTGACCAGGGATAAGTCGTAAAGAAAAATAAATCGATATAAATACATATCAAATTGGATTAAGGTTGGCACGATGGAGCAGGCGGGGCGCAGCTTCAGAGATCCCTGGTTTGATGCCCAGCCTGGGTGGTTTTGCATGTTCTCCCCAGTTGTCCCACATTCTAAAGACACGTTCAGTTTGCGTGTCCTGGTTTGTGCGAGTATATTTGTATGCGTGCCCTGTGGTGGTTGGCACCCTGTCTAGGGTAGGCTCCCGCCTTGTGACCTGTGGTACCGGTTAGGCCCCGGCTCCAGAAGAAGAGAATATTTTTTTGTTGCGTTGTGATGATATGTTACTGTATAATAATAAAAATATTTATAATATGCATCAATGATTTTAATTAGCAATCAAACAGATGTACAGTAAATTAATTCATTTATAATTTTCATCCCTTTTTAAAGATGTTTTTTTAAATCCCAGAGCCGACCGGGGCACGTTCGTATCTCGCCCTCGGTAGGAACACAGCAGTAGCCGTATTTAACAGATTTGGTGACCGCTGTTCCTGTTCCTGTTCCTGTTCCTGTTCCTGATGGGACCCCTTCTCTCTGTACTGTACTCACTGTTATAGATTTATATTGTTGTGAGATCAGACCACCCGAGGGCCGCCACTCTCACCTCTCACACGCCTCCATCCGGCCCCCAGGGGTCCGAACGTTCTCCGAACCAATTTTATTACCCGCCGTTATGGGGTGAGGGGAAGGTGCGGGGGCCATCAGAAAGCCCCGCTACACAATTAGGGAGGCGCGGGGGCGTAGAACGGCCAATAAGTATTGGATTTAACCGAAGAGAACCATAATAGAGGCTCTTCAGACCTAATTGTAGCCATTCAGGTCAACAAACAGCTGGGGAATGATGGGTCTGTCCTGTAATCAATAGGAACTGTGCAAAACATGAAGCATATGCTTAATGCAACCAAACAACATAAACACACGGGGGATAAATAACCCAAAAGGTTCACACTCGGTTTGGTTACAGGAACCCCTGTCCCCTCCATGGAGCCCTACCAGTTTTTAGCACGTTTAGTTCCATTTCATATTTACTGCATATTTGAGAGAAAAGGTTCTTCGAGGACGTGAGATCGGTTCCATCTCACCTCCGGATTTGGTTCCCTTTCCTACTTCCACCCAGGTTCTAAAGGTTCCTTTGTATGGCCCCATGTGGGCGCTCTTCAAAATGTTCTACCACCTTAAAGACGTTCAGATCCTCTTTTGCGGGTAACTCGGGTTCCACTCACCATTTAGGGTTATTTACCCGTTCTGGTTGGTACCATAAAGTCTTTGCATCTCGAGTTTTTAGTCTTGTAGAATAATCAGGTTAAAATTTGAATATATTTTTAAATATAATAATATATCATATATATATATATATATATAAACGAACTAGAATAATTCCAAAACAGTTCCTGATACCCACTTGTGTACCCAGTACATAAAAAGTCCCTAATTAATTGATGAGTCAAAGTTAAAGAGCGGAGAATATAAAGAATGGAAAGCTTTTAATTTGTACAAAAATAACCTCCAGATTTTTGGTTTGATTTGAATTCTTGATCAGTTTAGTTCGATAAGGAACTCAGATCCAGATTTTGTACTTATAAGTGTTTTTATTGAACTTATTAGGATCTACATTTCTTCCAAAACTTAATTACTTGTTAAATTACGTTTTATTTTCCCCTCTAATGCATTATTATTTTTTTACTGACCCCCCCAAAGCAGACAATTTAAAGCTGCTCAGATGTGAAATAGTAATATACGGGGGCGCTAATACTTTTTCACAGCACTGCTTTTATAAATCCTGTCGTTTATTTATTTCACATCGTTACTCTGGAAATGAAATTGATTTGGAATTCCGTTCTGTCTCATTAACTCCTGTTTTATTTATTTCATCCTTAATTAATTAAGAACTCAAATTAATTAAATCAGCTTTAGAGTTTTCTTTAGAGTTCATGCAGACGTTAAATTAAATCCTCGTATTTTTAACAGCAACGTCTTTATTATAATATCTTTAATAACGATTGTTTATTATAAATATAATAAGAAAACTTTCTCTTGTTTTACTTATTTGGTGATTAAATGGTTAAATTTTTACAAGAAATTATAATAAAATAACAAAATAACTGTTCAAATCTACATTTACTTTTTATAAAAAGTTAGATAAGGTATTCTTTATAAGCACATAAACCAACAATAAACAATTATTGAATATATAGTTCAGTATAATTTATTGAAATATATATATATATATACTTTAAGGATTTATTTCATTGTTATATATTAATATTAATCAAATAAAAAAAATAATACACCATATTAGGAATCATCCATAAAAAGTCTAGTAACGCCTAGCTAAAAGATTAACTTATTTCCTGTTTAAATCAATTTAATTGTACAAAATAACAGTAAGTTATTCTTACTTAATCTTTATATTTAATCATAATTCTTTATTTATCTAAAGATTAAAAAAAACCACAACAGGTATAAAATATCAGGAGAACAACAATTAAAACCACAAAAATGAACCCTATAAACATTACCGTTTTAAAGATAATCAAATAAATATTTTATTATTTATTGCCTCATATAAGAATAAGATAAATATAAAATACATATATAAATATATAATATAAAATATAAAATACATAATCAGTAAAATTACTTTATTTATAATCGATGTATCTGCAAAATGTTTCATTTCAAAAGAAGTGAATTTTATACTGTATAAATACAGATTTAAATATATATTATATTTCATATTTATATATATTTATAACATTATTAAAAAACACCCCGGATTAGAAATAAATTATTTTATAGGACTTTTTGTGTTCATGATTGCATTTAAGCCTGGTAAATTCAATAGAATTATTTATAAATCTATAATTTTAGAAACTAAAACATTAAATATATAACAGGCGTTATAGATTATATAAACATAAACACTAAATCTAAAAACACATTAATATTTAAGCCTGATCACAAAGTTCTTTTGCTTAAAATGCTGAATAAATAAGATAAACGTGACGTTAAAAACGTTCAAACTTATCTATTAATGGGTTTATATTTTAATCCATTTATATTAATCAGTTTATAGGTTAATTATAAAACATCAGATGAAGAAAAGAATCTAAAAATAAACCCATCGTTTATAATTAAGAGGATTTAATAGGTGAAATATGATGAATTAATAAATGAGGGTGAATTTTCTGGACGTATCTCTTTATTTTGGGGATAATTTAGGAGCTGTTCCCCTCCCTGTACCTGTTGATTCTCTCAGCAGCCCTCGCTCATAAGTTTAGGGACGGCTGGCAGGAACAAAAAAACAAACCCGAATAATAAAAATCATAATGAAATCCATAATTAAATCCTCCTGATAACAGTTTATATAAAGGGAAGATTTAATAACCTTAGTACATTTTCATTATTATAGGTTCATTTAATTCAGTTTGAAATCTAAAAATCATCAAAATTCTCCCAAAGATAAGAAAACATGAAGCGTTTGGATTATAAAATTAAAATCTAAGCAGTATTTTAGATTCCTTTGATAGATAAAGCTGATAAGAAAACCAATAATCAATAGATTTGAGAGATCTTACATCTGCTGGAGGTTTGCAGGACACGAGCAGGATGGATGAAGATCTACTGGAGATGATGCAGACGATGCAGACGATGCAGATGGAGGTTGCAGGTGCTGGAGCTGTTGCTCCTCTTTGCTCCTCTGCTCTTTGCGGCTCCTTTAAAGCTCCTCAGCAGCTCCACTGGCAGCCAATCAGATTTGAGAGGCTCGGTGCAGTCAAAATAAAAGCCTTTGAGATAGGAGTGCGATGTTGCCTTGGAAACGGAGGTTGAGGTCAAATAAAATTAAATCGAATTACTTGAAGTTTTAATTTGATGAAGTAAACAAGTAAGACTAATTATTAAATTCTGTATATAATATAAATAAAATAACAGCAGATGAACTAATCTGTAAATAAATTAATAAATACGTCTAAATAAATATTATATAATTTATTATAAATTATTAATTATTTTCACAAACTCATCAGCAGTCTACATCCAAAAGATAAACGATTATTTTTATTTTTTATTTTTTTATTTGCTGCTCTTAAATAAACTAATCATTTTTATTCTTAATTATAACTATTTTAAAAATATATGAGTTTGATTTAGATCATTAAATGTCACCATTAAAATTATTGTTTAATAAATGAGAAAAAAATAAATAACTGAATTATAAATGTTATTATAAAAGTTATTCAAGAAAAATAAAAATATATAAATAAATAAATAAATAAATAATACAATATGGAGACCACAGAGGTTTTAATTCGATAAAGTGATCATAAATAATAATAAATATAATTAAAAGTATCCTATATATTTTATAAATAAAATCACAGCACATAAATGAATCGGTAAATGATAATATAATAATAATATATAATAATAATAATTTTGTCATGAATGAATTATTATAGAAAGTTCCTCTTTTAATTTATAAATTGCTTATTTTTAACCAAACAAAAATAAACTTATTAACTTATTAAGATGTAATTATGTTTTAAATACCAATAAAGATGATAAAAAAGTAAAACTGTAGCAGCTAAGCTAGGGTTTAATTTGTACAAAAACAGCTCCTGTGTGTTTTTAATTGATTTTTAATTAAATAAAAGTGTTGATTATAGTTGGAGGATCTCTGCTGGCACAGGGGCAATGTGCCCACCCACCACCACCACCACCACCATGCCCAGTTGGTTCTTAATGGGATAGAGATCCGGGGAGTGATCACACATCTCCTGGATGAGAAGTGACCCCACACAGGACCGGACCAGGATGCTCCCCTGTTTAGCCCAGTGCCCTACAGTCCAGTCCTAATCCTCCCTGCAGAAGATCAGTCTGTTCTTCTTGGCACCAAGCCATCCTCTTGAGGAGATGGTCCTGATGCTTGCTTGACTTTCTTGGGCGCCCTGAAGCTTCTTCACTTTTTGGTCATGTTTGGTTATGTTTTTCATGCCCCTGGTGACTCATTTATCTACAGTGGGACTTTGAACTTGTGAAATACAGTATACTATGTGTAGCAGTAGTATTATTGTGCCGTGCAAGCGCCATTCCTTTTGCTCTTCTTAAGTTTTATTAGATTTGTTTATCTTTATCAGGATTTTTGAAGCTGATGATTTTATACCTGTGTACAGTTTTTTAATTGTACTATCAACGTCTTATCAAAAGTCCAAAATCCCCACCTCCTCATGCAAGGAACGATAAGGTGGGAGGATCTTTGGTCTTTTGTTTGGACCTCCAGGCTCTCAGCGGTGCGTTCTTGGCGTTTGTTGTTTTTCCTCTTTTGCTTTTGAATTGTTAAACCAGCATCATGTTTTCCAATTAACTGGTTCTTCCCATGATCTGAGTGTAATGTAACGCTGTAGATAAACAGTGAGTGTAATAAATAAATTACATATAGTTTCCCACAGACGAAGCGTATTCTTTCTGTAGGAGAAGACGCAGTTCTGTAAAATGTAGACCTCTTTAACAGTGTGCCCTGCAAATTAATTAGTCCTCTGTAGATCCTAATGATCTGGAGTCTTTGCTTATA
The DNA here is from genome assembly GCA_034780255.1 of Parotocinclus maculicauda. Lineage (NCBI taxonomy): Eukaryota > Metazoa > Chordata > Actinopteri > Siluriformes > Loricariidae > Parotocinclus > Parotocinclus maculicauda. Next base: position 31,134 of record JAUZSU010000569.1, read on the forward strand.
ACTGTTTGAAGGCCAAGCGTAATAGCGACCGCAGGCCGTAATGGCGTGGTGTTTTTGTATCTGTGTGCTGAAGAGCAGCAGCTTTTTGTCGTCTTGAGATGTTCTTAGTGAGGTGCAGTAAGAACGGCCTGCCTTTATCAGTGCTGTTGGGTAAGTAACTCACCACCGAGTGCCACCAACTTTTACCAGGGCCACTTTTCACAAGTGCTTTGTATTCGTCACCAAAATTAGTCCATGCACACCGTTATGGCTCGTGAACGTTAGCGTTTATTGGACTTAAGTTACCCTGGGATCCTTTGTGACCTCGTGGACTGTTACTCACCTTGCACTTACAGTTACTTTTTTGGAAAATCCTCCTTTCTTACATCTGTCTGACCGAGGACCACTGGAGTCCAAACTCTTTAGAGATGGACATGAAACCACAATTAAAGGAACCATCTTGGCGTAATTAAAACACGCCCAAACACAACAGAAGCTCCTCCAGCTCGAAGTGCAGTCCTTATTAAAAGCTTTTTGGGGTCTTTATTGAACACAACGCCTAGCAGAAGTGAGAAAAGGCCTCTTGTGTGCCACTCTGCTCCGTATGTTCATGATATGCAGTTCCTTGAGGAGTGATCTGTTTGGAAATTGGTTCTGAAGGACCTGTGTTGACTTCTAGTGCTATTCATGACAAGAAGAACACGGCGGCGGTCCCTGTCCGGCCGTTAGAACTCCCGGTAGTCTGGAATTTGTGTTGCTGCTGGTAGAGCAGAATGAGCGTATGCTTTAATACTTCTCAAAACTCAGCCCCTTCCTTCACACTACGGCCTTTGGCAAGCCCAAATGAAATGAGTCTTTGTGCATCTGCTTTGTGGTGCGTTCACAGCACTGTACCACCTCTTCTCAATCTGGGAATAATATCACAAAAGTGAGGGGACATTTCAAAATGAATGTTTTTTGATTAAAAAAAAAGCATTTGATTTGATTTCTTTATATTCATGGGGGTGAATTTAACAGATGCAGGTTAAACTGGACCAGAGTGCCCCCGCATTGTGTTCAAGAGGGTGTATGGGCACCGAAGGGGGTCAGAACACACCGAGAGTGATGGAGGCATGGACAGGATCAGATTATCCAGCAGTTCAGATTCAGATTCATTATAAAATATCCTCTCATTGTTGTGAGTAGTTTATTTATAGCCCCCTCATCCTCATTCAGCGCCACCTGCAGGAGCCCGAAGTTACAACAACTGAAGTTCCCATCACCCATCACTGCCAGGCCTCACTCTGACCACTGTGGGCAATAATATTTCAAGATCGCTCGATGTAGTGAGTGAAGATCTAATACGAGGTATCACAGAGGAAAGACAACGGCTAATGTCCCAAATAACAACATCTTTTATCACCAGCTTCAGGTCGCTTAGCGACTCTACTTAGTTTTGTTGCAAGCCTCTTCAAATATTCAGCGAGCCCTGCGACCCGGCGAGTGCAGTCTGGCTTCGCGACCATTTTGTTTCTTCTGCTGCCATGCACTGTCAGGCGCCTTTGAGTGAAGAACATCAGGCTCTGTCCCCCAGCAAGCCCTGGACATCAAATATTCAGAGTAAGTCGAGCCATTTTTTGATGAAAAGTGCAGAGAAACCGTCTCAACGCCAAAGTCTGTGCAGTGATTTCCCCTTTGCGGGCTTGGGATTATTCATAAAACATCAGCTTTAGTTTTAGGACGCTCGACCGCTGGAGTTCCTCTTCAGAACCCTTTGAGAATTCCGACTTAAAGGAGGCAGAGGCTTGTGCTTAGCGAGAAAACCCATGACGTACATTTCATTGCTCCGTGTTTTAACGCTCAGCGATATGAATCGTCTCTGATTCGGAGATATTCCTGGACTTATTCACGGCTGTAAAATTGCCAAACGGAGCAGAGAGCGAAAAACAAGAGAGAGAGAGTAAACAATATCAAACTGGTGAGACATCTTGATTTGACTAACTGAGCGTAGCAGCATGTCTGTCTCGGTTAACACTCAACAGCAGGTGAACGGCCCTCACAGGACTCATCCGACTAAACATTACGGCGTCTTAAAGGCGGCTTTAAATCCTACCCAGAGCAAATTTAGCTCTCCGGATAATGACCGCGGTGTACGAGAGATTAAAACAACACCTTCCCACTATAATCATATGTTCTTAACCCCTGCGGGACGAGTCTTGGACGGTGCATCGAGCAAAGCTCAGATAAGAGTCGTTTTCTGGAGCCGCTGTCTCCATTAAATCTTTTCGGAAATAGAGGAATAAAAGAACGTGTCCTTGTGCACGGCTTATAAAAGCGAGCCCAGAGCCAATTTCTGTGAACCGGGTAGTGTGTGCCCGTCTCCTCCTCCTCCTCCCCATGGCAAAGTGAAATGGAATTGCCTCTCACATTCAAAGACAGCTCAGTGAAGGTGATAATAGAGCTACTCCCTGCTGTCTGCAGTCAGGAAATAGGAAAGTGGCATATGGGGCCAGGAACCAAACAGAACAGGAACTGCAGCCTGGCAAGAGTGGAAACCAAAGGAAAGGTTAATGATCGTGGCGCAAATCTAGCGGGAGAATGTCGGCTTGAAGTTGAGGCAGTGGGGGTAAGGACGCGGAGATGCTCGAACGGATTGAGGATTGATTGGAAGCACACCTCGCAAAATAACACTTCATGTAAGATGTGCACTCCTGTCAGTTCTGCGCACCCCGTGGATGCTTCAGAAGCAAAAAGGAAAGGTTTTGGTGCTAATCCTCCATTAAAAACAATGCATATAATAATGATGCAAATCAATCCTTTTACGCATTGCACATCTATATTAAACCTACTCTCAGACATCCAGAACTGAAATCAGTAAAAGTTTAAACCGAGCTCACAGTCTAGCCGGGGTCAGGCACGGTTTGGATCCAAAATCATTGTCTGCAGAAATTGCAAACATAAAAACAGAACGGCGTGCCTTCTCCCGGCTACGACACCTGGGCCAAAGCGATCCGTACCTGTCCGGTGCTGGTGTGGTGCTCCTCCTAGGCCTTTGGCTATCAATTAAACCAGCAGCGGAATTAGGCATGTCGTTGTGAAGCAATTTGCACCGTGTCGCTTGGCTGCTGTGCCTCTGTTCGCGTTTCTTTTTTTACCTCCGTGTCCAACCATAAAGGTTTTTGATAAGAGCCGTTGAAGGGAGGTGAGTTTAAAAAAAAAGATGAGTGTTAGAAGTACCTAAAGACAAAGAAAAGGGAAACCGTTTAAAGGTTTTATCCCGATCTTCACTTTGGATTCAATAAACGGCTGGAAACCTTCCTCTGGGGTTTCAGATTTCTGCCGTTTCAGTCGCTGCAGATTTGTCAGCTGCGCATCCCTGATGTGAAATACCTTTTCTAAAGCATCCCTGTTAGATAGATGCCCTGTTGAACTGAGTTCTGGTGACTGTGAGGACCAGTGACGGGGTGCACACGGTCAGCTACAATACTCAGGTAAACCGTGGACTTTCAACGATGTTCAGCTGGCATTAAGGGCCCAAAGTGTGTGCCAACAAAATCACACCATTACACCGCCAGCAGCCTGAACCCTTCAGGGTGGATCCATGCTTTATTCATATTGTTTGCACCAAGTTCTGACCTTCCTATCAAAATGACTCGTCAAACCAGGCAACCTTTTTTCCAATCTTCTATCCTTCAGTTGTGGTGAGTCTGTGCCAGTTGGCGCCCCGGTTACCTATTGTTAGCTGGCACAGAGAGGTACCTGGCGTGTAGCACACCTGCTTCAAGGTTTAATTGAACACTACAAGGGGTTATTTGAGTTACTGTTAGCTCAAACCGGGTATTTTTGCCCATCTTCTCTCCCTGGATATTTAGTCTTTTTCAGACCATTCTCTGTAAGCCCTAGAGATGGCGCTGTGTGTGAAAATCCCAGTAGAGTAGCCGTTTCTGAACTCCAGTAACCGTGCCACGTTCAAAATCATTTCTATCACCGTTCTTCCGCATTCTGTTGCTCGGTTTGATCTAAATGCATCGAGATGCTTCCATGTGATTGTATTTTTGCACTTCAGTGTTTATGTTGTTTGTCGATGCAGATATATATATATATATATAAAAAACGCTCTTCCCATTGCGATGCTCCCAAAATTTTTCGAGCAGAAGGCAGCATTATCCGGCTCGAGCCAGCTTGCTGCAGCAGATGACAAGGTCTGGGAGGCATATGTCACAAAGACAACATCCAGCTTCCATCTGACAGCAGCATCATCTCACCCTAACAAGTTATCAGCTGTAATGCTGAGGTGACATGACAGTGTCTGCACGGGCAGATGGATCAATAACGCAGGTGATGGGAGTCTGTGCCACCGTCCCAATCCCGCATACATGGGCCGTGTCGACCAGAACCATATAGAAAAGCGTAAACACGCAAACCGACACTTGTTTTCTGTCCGTGATCAGCGTGGAAGCCAGCATGGCTGAATCCTCCTGCATTTTCAGATGCTGTAGAATAAACAAGGCTTAACGGTGCCACAGCATGTTTAATGCACACACATGTAATCCAATATAGTGCTGAAATATTCAGGACTGATGTTTTCTTTGTCCCTTTGGAGTGATGGAGTATGATTTAGTAATGCATATGGAGGAATATGTCACTACACATCTCTCTCTCTCTCTCTCTCTTTCTCTCTTATGGAGGAACTGACATGTCTGAGACGATACAAAAATAATCTGCACTTGATAGTCATCTGTGTCTGTGTATGCCATCGCTCTATAGGGAAAAGCTCCTGAAACCAACAGAGGAACACACAACCAACGCTAAAGCAAAAAGGAAATGTGCACTGCATGTTCATAATAATAAGGATAAAAAGGAGGAGAATAGTCAAAATAATAACTGTGATAATAATATTAAAAGCATGAATAATTACAACAACAACAACAATAATAATAATAATAATAATAATAATAATAATAATAATTAAAGTAATAATAATAATTAATATCATTGTAGCAGTAGTAGTAGTAATTATAGTACTAATAATAATAATACAATTATTATTGCTAAAATAATAATTGTAGCAATAATAAGAATAATTGTAGAAAAAATAACAACAATAATAATTGTAATATTATTATTATTATTATTATTATTATTATTATTATTAATAATAATAATAATAATAATAATTGTAGTAGTACAAATAATATTAATAATAATAATAATTGTAGTAATTTAAAGTAATAATAAGAAAAATAATAATTATTGGATTAATAATAATAATATTAATTGTAGTAATAATAATAATAACAATAATAGTTCTAGTAATTTAAAGAAAAGAAAAGAACAAAATTGAGTAATAATAATAATAATAATAATAATAATAATAATAATAATTGTAGTAATAATAATAATATGAATAATGTAAGTAGTAATAACAGTACTAGAGTTGTAATAAGAATATTAAGAATAATAGTAATATTAACAGTAGGAACAATAACTGTAAATATATAATGGATATCTGAGTCAGTGCTGTAGCAGCAGATTGTGAGCAAAAGACAGGTAACAGTCTAAAACCACAGCAGCACCTCCTTCAGTACGAGAGTGTCTCCGAGTCCAAGTGGAGCAGGGACTCGATGTCTACAGCCAGCTCCTGATAAACTGGAATAGTGCTTAATACACCATTTAGGCAGTTTTTAGGACCATTGACACTGATCAGCTCTCAGCATTATGGGCATGTTATTCAATTCTGGAAGCACCATTTTATTTAGTGCATTGATTTTTAAGCACATTGTCAACGGTGGCCAAAGACGTTCACACAGCCCTGTATAGGCACAATTGAGACTGTTCCTGAGGGACACCCTTTGGAGTCTGCCTACATATATGGTACAGCTTATCGGACACATGGGACTAAAGACATCACGCAGGTCTTCACAGAACTGCCAACCTTCCCCTCCTTCCACATCATCACCACGCCCTTTGCTGTCTCTTGCTTTCTCACATACACCCTCGGTGTCTTCCGTTCGCTTTGTCTCTCTGTCATGCTGCCTTCGCAGACCTGCCACAGGATAATTAGAGGCTAGAGGTTAAGAGACTCTCCTCTTGTACTCATTGATATGGAGTCTAAGAGACGACTTTCGGCGTTGGTTAGGCAAAGTAAAATGTTGGTCTGTTGATTTAGTGCTCGAGGTTTTATACTTAGAACTAAAACATGTACTTGTTTATTGCTGTATGCTATTTCGTGACATATTTAGGAAATGTAAAAACGTATAGTTAAGAAATAAAACCAGAGAGACACTGTAATATCGTGAATACAGTGTTCCCTCGTTTGGGTAACATCGTAGGGTTTTAATAAATTCAGTCTATAATGAAACTTTCACAAACAGCGAACACAAAACCACAGATAAAAACTTGTCATGTCACCAAGTAGC
>JAUZSU010000571.1:0-11871 GCA_034780255.1 Parotocinclus maculicauda
GTACGTTCTCTATACGTGTAAATCGTACAATAAAGGTTTAATAAACATTTAATATGTTACATAGCACGTCCCGTCTGTAACATAGGGCATGTTCGTTTAATCGGACCAGCCGGTTATTAGGGCCAAAAAGATTGCGTCCTGATGTGGTCCCATTAACCGGAATCAACTATATTCCACTGCAGTACATGAAAATGTTCACAAAAACATATAGCCTTGATTTTCTTACTCTAACAAATCATAGAAGATCCAATACAGCTCCTCGTGGAGATCTACTCCTAGGAATCTCTTAACTGTTCCAGATCATGGCTTTAGAAAAAGGAGATGCAAAATCACACACGGTCAAGTTCACTGGACAATAGGAGCAGGACAGGCCATTTAGCATTTTGGACCTCATAGAGAACTTCAGACATAAGAGAATAAGTGACTGATCGTCATAGGTGAGGTTTATGGAGTGGCATGGTGGCACAAATGGTCCCTGATTTGAGTTTTTGAGTGAGTTTGTATGTTCTCTCTATGTCCACATTTTCTTTGGGTACTCCAGTTCTCTCTCACAATGGAGGACAGATACACGTTAGGGTTAATTGCTTGCTCTTAGTTGGCCCAGTCTGAGTCTCTGGGGTTATCTTGCACGCACAACGTCAATGTCTCGGAGAAAACTGAATGCCAAGGTCTTAAAGTACCTCATGCTGACTTCTCTTCAAAAGAAAAAGATGTCCAGCAGAACTTATTTTATATTATTTAGAAATCATTTATATTTTGGTGCAACATGTACAGGCAGGAAAAGTCTTGTCAAATGTGGTCTTCATGGAAAAGTTTTAGTTAAAAAGCCATTGTTTAGAAAAAGAAAAAAGCAATGTGACTCAGGAAATGTTTGTAAATCTAAAATGTCTTTTACTGATACACCAATGTAAAAGACGTAAAATAACCACAGATACTCTTCGACCTTCTTCCCAAAGTCATATTTTGCTGGGTTTGAAACAGACCATCACATGGAAGAGCAAAACTAAGGAAGGGTTATTAATGTGCTCTGCTTTTTATAAACTGTCACACTGTTTCCTGTTTGAGCTTCCCTTTCCTGCTGACATAATGCAAGCACGAAACTTTGTTTGTGGCTTTACAAAGTTTAGGAGTTCACAATCGGAATAAATTTTGCATCAGGCGATTACTAAAAACAAAATAATAACCTTTCCTCCTCATCATCCATCAGCCCATTCAGCACCTGTCTATCCAATAACATCACCACACCGTCTAACGCTGGCATTCGGCCCGATGTCCTTCTATTCTTGTGGCACAGGTGGGGCTTGCCAGCCTCAGCCCAGCATGGCAGGCAGAACGGCGGGCACTGCCAAATCTCTGCCTGGGAACGAGCGGCTTGGAGCGAACCTGACCGTATTGTGCCGCACCTGGTCAGCTCGCTCGTCTGCCTCGTGCAGAGAGGGGCAGCTTTTCTGAGCGCCTCGCTCAAAGCTCTGAAAATCCAGTGAACTTAACGGCACAGTCGGCCACGGCCAAAACAGCATCTGATGTGCCTTATTTGTTGACAGAGCAAGATCTAGCGCAGAGGGTCTGCCTCACATGGCTTATAGGGGAAGCCTTCAGTTCACGGAGAGCCTATGGCATCGCCGAGTTTCGTTCCAGTGAGCATTAGTACTTGCAAAAGTAGGCCAAATGAATAAGGATCTGATTTATGGGTTTGACGGAAGAACATTTTACCTATTAACTTATTGATGTTAAAATTTAGCAGAGGTTTAAGAGCAGGAGGGCCAGTCTTTTTTCAGGCGGCTCATTGGCGTGTTTCTAAAACCATTATTAACATGAAATGGTAAATAAGGAATCTGAGCTTTAAGCAAGATACATTTAGAGAAAATAAAAGTATTTTACATGTATGCCAAAACTATATATCAAATGTAAAAGCATTAAAAAATATAAAATACATTTTTTCCCTGGCAAAAACTACAGGTGTTCTGATTTAGAATTAAACACTAGTTCCGTTACTCCATAATGCTCTTATTCACTGGTTTTTATTTTAGCCTTTGTGAGCCTTTTTACCCCGTTCCAATTGCCCAACAGATTTCTTGGCTGCTGCCCTTCCAAAAGGACCATCCCTGACCAAGGGTCAACTTGACATCCTGATGAAGCTGCCATAAAAAAAGCACTTCCCACTGTAGGCTATAGAAGCTGTTATTTCTGTTGTTTGTTTCCAGTTTTTTTATGGTGTCATCTAATAAAGAAACTGAGAATTAATTCTATGTGGACTTTATACTTTTCCTTTTAAATGAATGACATGATAGTGAGATAGGAAATGTGTTAGTGATAAATCATAAACTGGAACTCTGTGTTAAATATACAACTGTGAGCACTGTTTGCTTCCCTCAACCACCATGTGTGTGTGTGCGCGTTTGTGTGTTTGTGTATGCGTGCATGTGTGTGCGCGTTTGTGTGTTTGTGTATGCATGTGTGTGTGAGTGCATGTGCACGTATTTGTGCACGTTTGCATGTGTGTGCTTGTGTGTTTGTGTTTTTGTGTGTGTGTGCGTGTATGCTTGTGTTTTTGTGTGTTTATGTACGTGTGCTTGCATGTACATGTGTTTTTGCATGTTTGCGTGCATTTGTGATTTTGTGTGTTTGTGTGTGTATGTGTGTTTGTGTGTTTGTGTATGTGTGTGTGCATGTACACGTGTTTTTGCATGTTTGCGTGCATTTGTGGTTTTGTGTGTGTGTGCGCTTGTGTTTTTGTGTGTTTGTGTATGTGTGCGTGCATGTACACGTGTTTTTGCATGTTTGCGTGCATTTGTGGTTTTGTGTGTGTGTGTGTGTGCGCGCGCGCGCTTGTGGTTTTGTGTGTTTGTGTATGTGTGCGTGCATGTACACGTGTTTTTGCATGTTTGCGTGCATTTGTGGTTTTGTGTGTGTGTTTGTGTGCATGTGCACATGTTTTTGCATGTTTGCGTAGTGCGTGTGTGTTTATGCATACATGTGTGCGTGTAATTGTTTTTTTTGTGTGTTTGTGTAGGTATGCATGCACACGTTTGTGTGTGTACGTGTGTGTACTAGGAGTGGGCGATATGGCCCCAAAATAACATCACGATATTTTAGGGTACTTTTGTAATAACAATATATTTGATGATATATTTTAAATCATCATTTTAAATCATTTTTAAATAATACATTTTAAAACTCCTCCACTGCAGACCCACTTTTCGCCGTATTTGTACTGGATGTACGCCAGACTCTGTGTAAATCCATTACGTCATAACGTAAAGATGTCGGAATATCACGATATGGATGTTTTAGATTGTTTAAACCGTTATACCGGTATTATAGTGTACGTTACCATATGTAACATCCCTTGTGGGTACCAAGTCTTACTATACATGTGAGGACTCAAGTGAGTCAGAAGAAGCTCATTAGGTTATTTAGCTTACAGATAGGGTTATGTAAAGGTGGAGCAATAATTATCATGCCAATCATTATGTCATGGAAAGGAAAGTCCTTACAAGTATAGCAAAACAAAGTGTGTGCGTGTGTGTTTTGTGTGTGCACGGTCATTTGGGATGGGACGAGATCGAATATTGAATAGATTGAATATATATAATAGTGAGAACCAACAGTTCCCAAAGGGTAAAACGATTTTTTTTTTTTTTTACACTCCTGAGGACTTTTGAAATCTTTCTTTGTGTTACTGCTGTAGTTTTACTGCTGGTATTGTTAGGATTAGGTGTAGCATTAATCAGGTACAGTCATTAGCTGGGTCAGTGGAAAGACCCCACACTGATAGAAATGCACACTGGTGTGGGTGGGTGAGTGGGTGGGTGGATGAGGGGATAAGCTGTGTGAGAGCTCCCTCTTTTTGCCAGTAGTTTAAGTCCCCAGTGGCCTGCACTCTGCACTGTGGTTTATAGGTCTGCTCGAGCTGAAGATTTAATTCGATTCTATTCTACTGTACATGATATTGTATATTATATTTTATTTTACAATATCATATTATATCCTATTCTGTTATTATATTATATTATATTATAATATATTATATTATATCCTATTATGTTATTAGATTAGATTAGATATTGTTTTATTTTACTGTATTATATTATAATATAATATATTATATTGTATATGATTTTATTTTACTGTATTATATTATATTATATTATATTATATTATATTATATTATATCCTATTCTGTTATTAGATTAGATTAGATAGTTTTATTTTACTGTATTATAATATAATATAATATAATATAATATAATATAATACAGTAAAATAAAATCATATACAATTTAATATAATATAATATATTGTATATGATTTTATTTTACTGTATTATATTATATTATATTACATTTTATATGATATTGTATTATGTTGTATATGATATTGTATTATATTTTATTTTACTATATTATTTTACATTACATTATATTATATTATATTGTATTACATTGTATTATATTATATTACATATACATATGTATATTATGTTTTATTTTATTTTATTATATTATATTTTATTATATTATATTATATTATATTACATTGTATATGATATTGTATTATATTTAATTTTACTGTATTATATTATATTATATTATGTTATGTTATATTATGTTATATTTTGTTATATTATGTTATATTATGTTATATTATATTAAACACTGCTAACTAAAATTAGGGGCTATTTCATTATGGGATGGCAGTATATATTGGATATATATATATTGCATCAGCATCAGTCATTAGAAAGCCATATCAGTAAACTAATATATGAAATATACTGATTGCCTGAGGTCATTCAAATCATTGTTTTCAAATCAGTCAAGTTTGACATGAATAGAAATAAAATGGCAGTGTGAGTTTATTAGTAAATAAATGTACACTGTTTGAATGGGATATGAACTTTATGGTGAGACTTTTTGAACTAACGGATTCCTTCTTTTCTTTACAGGGACGCTGTTTGAATTTTAACCGCGTGCCGCATTCCTAGATCCTCTTCCACCATGGAAATATGGACGACCGAACCTATCAGAAGAGCGACCAAAAATAGACCAGATGTTTGTTTGGTGATCTTTCAATTAACAGCCACCGTTTTGAAATAGATTCCCCCTAGAAAGTTAACAGGTACTGAATGATATTCGAAGGATAATTCGCCCCTGTTTGCAGTCTAAATTCGAGCCTTTCTTCCTAAATACCAACGACTTTTATGACTTGTTCCAAAAAAAAAAACGTTCTCCACGGGTGTTGAAATAATTCCAGTTTGGGGGCTTTAGTGCAGGATGTCCAGCGCCTCTTGGCAATGTCTCCCCACAAAGCCTCTCCAGTGCCTAGCGGGACGGCTTTGACCAGCGATCATGTCATTTTAACAACCAAGATGTGCACATGGCTGACAAAATTTGTGCACCGAACGCCCTAAGGTAGCAGCCTCTACCCTTTCTTTGCCCTTTCGTTTTTCAGGAGGCACCTAATGCGTCAAAAGAAGCATTTTTGCACTGTAAGCTAACCTGTGACTCTCAGACGATTTCCAAGTGTCACCGCTTGCTTTTTTTTATTGCTTTAAAAATGAAAATTCAATCGTTCTTCCCTTTCTAGGTTGCAGATCTGTAGTCAGATGTAAGATTTTCTTGGCTCAACAGCTCATCCTTTTTATGCCTTTTGACAACGAGTTCGCATCGGTCGTAATTAAAAGAGCACTGGAGGGACCGCTGTTCGTTTCCGACCCCCTTTGTGAGCAAACGCGCACACAGAAAAAACGAGCAATACGTATATTTCTTTGTACGTCGGACCGTCGCGCTGTCATGACGCCGTTTGAGAAATGATGCCAGTATGGGTGGAAACGCCGCAGGGGGGGAGGACGAGGGCGGCAGCTGAGGGAAAAAAAGGCTCGAACGATCCAGTCACTTTCGATAGGCTACTTCAGATGTAAAATGGATATTCGAGTGGAAATCTGACAAAGCGCGCCAGCTTTGACGGGAAGCGGTATAGACAATGACCAGTGGCTGGGTCAGTGGGATGTCTCGATGCAAGCCGAGAAGCTTATCAAATGACACTAAAAATAAGTTCAACAACCATCAAGTTTGAGGGGGGAACGGAACAGGGGTGCAGCACGGCGGCGCACCAGACAGGCGGGCCATCGCACAAGCACGCCGCTCTAATTATTCCTTTGTTGTCGTCGTCTGAATTTTCGAGCACGCCGTTTAGTCCTCCGGCCCCAAAAGAGACAAAATGAATCCTGGGTTTATCAGGTTTAAATCGCACACTGTTTTAGAAGAGATCGTATCCATTACAGCTTTATAACATCATAACAAAGTGCGTTTATTCATTCTGGTGTCAGGAACTGAAGGACTGTTATCATGTCCTATCCCACATGAGGTATTTTCTCACACACACACACACACACACAGCCGCACAGTATAACCCTCATGCCCTCATAAGTTTTCTGTACATATATATTTTTTTCTATATTTACTCTTGTTCCGTTCTCACTCTTTGGGTGTTAATCACTGCTTTTTGCTCGTACACGCAGGGGGGAATTCAGTTCAGCTGAAATGCACATTCCTATTTTTGCACCTTTGTATTTCGTAAGACTGATTTAAAAAGAAAAAAAAATTGTGTGCAAAATCTCTACAAAAAATGCAGCATCAAAAGGTATTTTTTTGAAGCTTAAGTTAAGAATGTGTCCCTATATGGCCACATTGGAGGTATGTCTTCTAACACGTCGACTTAAATATGCACTGTTTCTTTATACTAATCAGATTCAACTACTAATGTAAATGAAGTCTGGCCACGATTTCTTAACGCTGTGATTTTAAACATGACTGGCCGCTGAATGGACGCTTTATTTGGCGTTAGAACAAAACAAAAAAAAGGATCTGAAAGTAATTTATGCAGAATGTGTTATAGTAATACGAATATTCGAGTGTTTATGTGAAAATCTGGGTAAAAAATGTCATAAATGCCACAGTTTTGTCAAAACTGCTCCAAAGTATTAACAGGGTACAAACCGCGATGTTGTATTTTTTTTAGTAAAATCTGTGTTTACTGCGCTTTCACAAAGCATTTTATTGCCATTATTGTTTTGTCCATTTGTATAAAATAAATGTATGTTTTGGCAACTGTGCCTGTGGTCACTCTGCATAAATACCCAGATGGTTTCGCTGAATACTAACTAATTCATCAGTTAGGACAAGCAGATTAATGCCAGTTTTGTTTGAAGCAACAGTGAAGTGATTTAATCTAAAATGTATTTAAAGGCCACAATTTGATGTTTTAATTCCTTTTTTCAGATAAATCTTCTGTAATAAATCAGTAGATATACAGCTATACAGCCCGAGCAGATTAAATCAAGTGCTTCAGCAAAAGCGACATATTTTAAATCTGTTCTCAAATGGAAGGATAGTCAATAGTTTTACTAGTTTGAATAATACAGGTTTTACCTAAAACCACAGGCTGGTTTATTTTTTTGTTCATTTTTACTCTGAATTTTCTAAATTTTCTGTCTAGACTGTAAAGAAAACACTCAATGGGTTTGTTGTAAGTTTTGAGATACACTGGTATCTCTGCACGTGTCATTAATTTGTCCCAAAAGGCAAGAGAATCTTATTTTAATTAACTTAATTGTAACGTACATTGAATTAATTTGTTCTAGACCCCAAGAAAATATCATATAAGGTATAAGCATTATTGAAGTTGAATTGTATACATAATCATTATATATATATACAGTACTGTGCAAAAGTCTTAGGCCACCATTAGATAAGAAAGAGTATAACTAAAACAATGGTATAGTGACCATTTATCATTATTTATCTGCCTCTTTTTTCAAATAGAACCAGAAATGACAGGAAATGTATATACAGTTTAAAAAAACTGCTTTCATAGGTTATAGTGGCAAGTATTTAGTGTGACTTTCTCCTTAAACTTGAGTAATAGCAGTACCTGGGAGCTCTGGGGGCAGCATCAGGACACCAAACTGACCCTTCTACAGTCCATAGAAATTTGATCAGGTGATCTTTTTGGAAGTGTAACAGCCAAAAAAACAATTTTTCAGAAGTGGAACAGGGTAAAAAACCTAAGATATGCAAAAGCTCACAAACATTTGAAAGAAGATAATCGGAATAGAGTATTGTAGAGTGACGAATCCAATTCAAATTTTTGGATCCAGTCCTCAGAAATGTGTTATATATGGTCACTATATTATGATAAAGCAAAACAAATATTAAGGTGGCCTAAGACTTTTGCACAGTACTGTGTATATATAAAAAGACAAAAATTAACAACAACAATTAGTTAAAATTTGGTGAGCTCTGAGCTATGTAAAGTTTTAAGTCGTTATTATTGTTTTCCTCTTTAGTTGTCTGTTACCACTAACCGTTTTAGGACCCATGGTGACTTATTTGTTATAAGTATACATGTTTAAAAAAATGACAGATTTTTCTTATCAGTGGTTGAGTGCCGAGTTTTGACTGTGGTCTTATGCAAAATATTGGGCGCCACTGGAATAAATATGTGTTTTGTTGCTTTTTTTTTTAAAGTTGAAACTAAATGATGTAGTATTGGAATTTTAAATGCATTGCTACTTACACTGAATTGAACATGCTGGTAAAGGTAAAATGTACCTGCTGGCAACTTCTATTATAAGCGCGTGCTTGGGATCTAAATGACTGAAGTCCGAAACAATTTGAGATCCTTATATGTTTTGTGCCCGTTCTCATGGTGCTGTGTTTATAGCTGTGTGTCCCTCTAACCAAGGATCTGAAAATAATGAGCAGGAGAAGACCACAGAAACGAATAATGGAAATGTTTCTTGCTCAAAAGTTTGTGTCTTGAAAACGGCCAGTTTTTTTAAACAATTTGGAAGATTCCAGAAGTTGAAGAACTTTGGGACTGTGCTGGACCAGAAAATCTAGGGTTCAAATCCAACTTCTGTCGGGTCATCGAGCCACAATTGTTTGGACTGTAAGATTGTGTATCGTAAGTAAATCTCTCCGGAGAAGCTCATGTACTAAATATGTAAGTCATGTTTTTAAGAAGCTTCTGATTGGCCCCTTTGCAGAACTAGAAGTTCATTCTGAGTGCACATGTGCCTGAATTGAAGGGCCTGCTTTGAGAGTTCTTTAGGGTAAGAGCAGCAGAAAGACCACTGCAAATTTGTAGACCTTTGTAGTTCTGCTTCTTCCTTGGAAGCAATTTCCAAACAAATACAGAAACCACACACATTTGTATAAACAACTAGTCGCAAGTGTAAAAGTCTTGGACAACATATCAAATATAGAGCCAAATCTATTCATACAGAGCTTTTTAATACATTATACAGTGCAGTTTTACAAATATCTAGGCTCACAGCCCCAAGTTGAGCAAGCCTAGGGTGACAGTGGCAAGGAAAAAACTCAATAAAAGTGATTATTAGGAAACATTGAAAAGATCAAAACTCAAAAAGGGACGAAACCTACTTGGGCAGTCCGAATGTTATATTTAAGAATTAAATTCATGTTATATAATTATTAGATTCTAATACTTCAAATACACAGGCACTAAATACAAAAATATTTGTATATAAAATATTTGTATTCGATATAATTTAAGAAAATGTAAGAAAGTAAAACAATATATACACTACAGCATATTAAAGACAATCCATATTATGATGAGTATAATCAAATACAAAACAGTATAAATAATAAATATCGTTAAGTACAGAATATAGAACGGCGCTTTTTTTGGCTGTTAATCATCCTTGAAATGTTTTATAATTTAATTTATTTATTTTAGTACTAATTTACAGTTTATTATTGATTTATTATTGATTTAAATTGTTATTTACCTAATTTTGCTATTATTTAATTTACTTTTAAGTATTTATTTAATTAACATCTAGGCCATCCATAGTGGTCGGGTCCCCTGTTTGAGTCTTGGTCCTCCCGAGGTTCTTCCTACTACTTTCAGGGAGTTTTTTCTTGCCACTGTCGCCCTAGGCTTGCTCAACTTGGGATTGGCCTTATAAGATATTATAAGATTGTAAAGCTGCTTTGAGACGATGCTCCATTATAAAAGGCGCTATATAAATCAATTTGAATTGAATTTGAATTGAAATAAAAAGGCGTTTAGGCAGCTGTTTTACTTTTAACACTAGAATCTCGCTCATACACGCCATCAGAGGGCTATCAGCCAACTTTTATTATATAAATGCGTGACATAGAGGCTGCGGAAAGTTCTGGTGTGTGTGCTGTGTGTGTCTCAAGATTTAAGAGGGAAAAGTAGCTTTACTGGAATTTACTAAACTTTACAGAGATGAGAACAATGAGACAACAAAAATTACAATAAAAGTAGCAGTAATAACAAAAAAAAGTTGACAATTATAGTAAACAAGCCTGAGTTGCCACAGAAAAGTGTATGATAAGGGGAAATATTTTGCATATAATCTTTTACATGATTTAATTTAATTGTTATTATAGACTTAATTATATAAATAATACAAACTTAAACTTAAATTTAAATTAACATCTGGGCCACCCCAGGAGGACGGGTCACTTTTGAGTCTTGGTCCTCCCAAGGTTTCTTCCTTCTACTTTCAGGGAGTTTTTCCTTGCCACTGTCGCCCTAGGTTTGGTTTTTTTGGGATTGGCCTTTTAAGATAATATAAGATTGTAAAACTGCTTTGAGACAATGTTACATTGTAAAAAGTGCTATAGAAATAAATTTAACTTTGAATTGTAGTCATATTGTAGTTTATAATTTATTTGATTTGGAAGGGTCAGTTGGATGGATTACAGTTTAATTGTAAACTTACCATGGTTAGTATTTATTATAGTAATGATTGTGAAACCAAAGTAATTGGCATTTGAATCCGTTAACCTGTGACACTCCTGCTTTTACAGTCGAACTCCTCTATCATTTGAGGTTTATCTGACTTTGATACCTGCATGATTAAGAGCACCCAATCGAAAAACAGACTGCACCAAAAAAAGCTCAGCACAATATGTGCACTAAAGTACCAGGAGGCATAGCACTGACTCCAATGCCAACACGCTCACCTCAGAGCCAGAGGGCCTGAGCTCCGTCTGTTATTATAAAAACTCGGCATACGATTGTTGCTTCACCGAAGGGCCTTGGATGAGAGCGAAAATATTGCGCGGGCAGCTTTTGGTTCCGCTCAACCTGGCAATGGATATGACAGAGAAGCCTTTCAGCCAATCCAAATCGAGCAGCGTTTACTCTCCTCAAACGCAGCGCACAGTCACCTTGCCACCGGTCAGAAAAGTTCAGTTAATGAACATGGAGAGGAACAATGGCTGGAGGTGATGGTTCTGTCATCACATTTTAAAATCCAGTCTCACAAAAAGGCTGAAACTGTTTTTTGCATCATAAGTTTGCACACAGATGTTAGGGAAATGTGGGCTAATGTCTAGGATTGCACTTCTTGGGTGTAATCTATGCCAACTGGCATTTTTGACCAGTGTGTGACATAACCGCTTGTTTTTAAACAGCTAGGGTGCTCCGCAGTGTTGTGATAAACCTTAGAGGTATGGACACTGCTTTTTCTGTCCATGTCCACACACAATATTTAACATGCAAGTATTTGGTAGTCATTCATTCAGTCATTATCTTTTGCTTAATCTGCATGGGGTCGTGAGCCAGCCAGTGCCCACCCGGTGCCCACCCGGCAACTCTGGGCGCAAGGGCAGGAACAACCCTAGACGGGGTGCCAAGCCATCGTAGGGCACACACACACAGTCACACACACTAAGGGTCACTTTAGAGACACCAATTAACCTAAAACGTATGGCTTTGGACTGTAGGAGGAAACCGGAGTACCCGGAGTAAACCCACGCAGACACAGGGAGGACATGCAGACTCCACACAGAAAGGACCCAG
>JAUZSU010000571.1:19145-36836 GCA_034780255.1 Parotocinclus maculicauda
AATAATAATAAATAATAGTAATAATAATAATAAATAATAATAATAATTATAAAATAATAATAATAATAATAATAATAGTAATAATAATAATAAAAATAATAATAATAATAAATAATAGTAATAATAATAATAAATAATAATAATAATTATAAAATAATAATAATAATAATAATAATAATAAATAATAGTAATAATAATAATAAATAATAATAATAATAATAATAATAAAAAAATGATAATAATAATAATAAAATAATAATAATAAAAATAAAATAATAATAATAATAATAAATAATAATTCGCTGCTGGCAAAACCTAGGGGGTATTTCAAAATGAAAATGAAGTCATTCAAAGAACAACTATTTTATTTTATTTCATTAAACAAGATCATTAGCAAATGAAAAGTCAAAGAAAGGTGTTTGATTATGCAAATAAGATGCAAACCCAATTATCGTGATTAAATGGTGAATGTGGGAGACTCACTAAATGTATTGAGGAAGGTGTTCTGGTCAGATGAGACCAAAATTGAACTTTTCGGCCACCAAGAAAAATGCCATGTCTGGTGGAAAACCAACACATCATTAAAGGGACAACATGGTGGTGGCAGCATCATGCGGGAATGTTTTTGAGCATCAGGGAATGGGAATCTGGTCCGAGTCGAGGGGAAGATGTTTCGGTCTGTTTGAGCCTCAGACGAAGGTTCACCTTACAAAAAAGCAATGACTCAAAGTGTACTGGTAAAGAAACACTCAGGTGGTTTAAAGGGAATTGTGTAAATTAAGGAAACCTTCTAACTTGAAGGATCTGAGTCAGATTTGCATTGAGGATTGGGGAAAAAATCCCAGTGGCAAGATGTGGCATGCTTGTAGAGACTTGTCAAAGGCGACTTGCAGCTGTCATTGCCGCAAAAGGGGACAATGCAAAGTACTGACTCTGAGCTGTGCGTGTGAGTAGTTCTGCACACTGAAGTTTTCTATTATTTTGCCCTTGTTGTGATTTGTTGTTTGCCTCACAAAAAACAAATATAATGCCTAAAGTTGTAGGCATGGTCTGTAAATGACATGATGCACACCCTCAAATAACCCATTTTAACTCCAGGTTGTGAGGTAACAAACAATGCCAAAGGAGGTTGAATACTTTCATGAGGCACTCTAAATTCTTTTGTAGGTGTAATGTGTACGTGTCCCAAAACTTTAGTCTTTATAGTGTATTTAGAACATAACATCATTCACATCATTACACATATTTGACACTTTAATGCCCTTTTGCTGTGCAATCGTTTGTACTAATCTATGGTTTTGTACTGTTTTATTATACTCCATGTGCACCGTGTGTTTGTGTGTGCCAATGCCAAGACAAATTATAATATTATTATATAACATTAACAAACTATATAGCTGTTAAGGAAATAAATAAATTCTAATCAGACACTTTTCTCATACATCAGATTTTTGACTGGGACATACTGTAACAGTAAAAAGGTGTTTATTGGATTTGCTGAAAAAATTTAATTCTGGCAAAACACTCCGTCATCAACATTTAGCAATGCATCCAACCCCACAGCCATAGAAGTAACGTCTGATTGGTTAAAATAAGATAAAAACAGAAATGATAAAGAGTTCCCATGTACTGTCTTCATTTTTATCTACAAACAGTTTATTTACAAGTATACAAAAGTCCACGAGAGCTGAAGAATCCACACAAAATGTCCTTTTAAACGTGTGTTAATCACTACACACGCACTTTGTAGAAGTAGCAGAGCCCTCTTGTGAAGTTCCAGCCCAGAGTGATGGACAGAACGTAGATCAGACAGAGTGGAGCAAACGGGTAGAGCAGAACCACTGTGCTCTTCAAAAACGGCAAAGCTGTAAAAGAGTCCAGCGTTAGCATCTTCACGTTCAGTCTATTCAGTTCACACTATTATTAGTAATGTGATTTTTTTCCACTTCAGCACCATATGCTGACTATATAAAAAAACTAAGATGAGCACAGGACTCATATTCATACTCTTATTTGATCCTATTAACACTAAGTCTTTTCATGCACCTTAAGCGTCTGGATTGTATCTGGATAAGGATAAGACATGTAAATGTGTTTAAATACACCCCAAGATGCATTTATATCTGATTTACAGTACAGTGCAAAAGTCTTAGGCCACCATTAGATTTGTTGTTTTATTTTATTTTTTTTATATTTTATTTATTCATTTTGTATTTTCCACAACAAGCATAAGAGATTCAAACCCCCAACCCAGCAACCACACATAAACAACACACACACGGCGATTTGTTGTTTTATTAACGGTATAATTACCATATACACCACACTATTGATGATGTATAAAAAAAAAATAATACACTTTCCACTGATCCTCATTTTAAATCTCTGTTAGCTTTAGCATAGCTTTGCCTTATCATAATGTTCCTGTTCTGAGAAATTGGAATCGGACTACTACACTTCCAAAAACACCATCTTAAACAAGCTTTGTTGACTGTGGAAGGGTCAGCTTGGCAACCCAATGAAGCTGCCAGATGCCCCCATTTTCAGCTGCAAAGAGGAGTTGTGCCTGAATGGCCAAACAGAGATTACATGCTGAGCTGGTGAAAGAATAATGTGATTTTTTTTATCAGCAATTTGTAAAGATCATTTCCCAACGCAAACCGTAATATGACTGGTCGGCTCCAATTAATGTTCACGTTGTTCTCTCATGCTCAAATTGATCTGTACCACTGCCTTGTGCCCTGTGTCGCTCCTGACTAGGATGAGACATTGGATGAGTAAACTATTTCAAACAGCTGCTTCCAATTTGGCTGACTATAGACATGGTTGGAAACAGAATACAATCCTTATACAAGAGGCATAAAAAGATAAAAAAAAACGTAAATGGGGTTAACACGTGACAGTAGCATCAGGAGCAGATGACACAGATACACAAATTTTCCCCCACCCCTACTCACCACTGTAGCCGAGGAATGTGATGTAAATGTAGTAGCTGATGGCGATTAGCCACAAAGTATTTCCCACAAAATAACCCACGAACCAGTCTGATTGGATCATCACAACATCTGTCAAAAGAAGAAGAAAACAGAGTCACTTATAGAACTTTAAACACAGTTTTTTAATTGACTGGGGGAAAATATACAGGTATGTACTGCATAATGCCAGTTAGGAGAACGTTAGTTCACATATAAACTTGTGGTTAGAGAAGGTTATTATACTTATTATTAACTTCTATAACCCATATATTACCTCACCATGTACAGTGCATTAGCTAGAATAGAAGGTTTGATTAAACAAAAGGTATTATTAAATTCTAAACGATAATTGGCTGGCGCTTCTCAAATAGAAAATAATCCACAACTGTCAGCGAACCACTCATGCCTGAATTCATTTGTTTCTATCTGTGGCGGAAAGCTAACGCACTGAGGGGAGGAGCATGCAGAGTAAGATATACTGCGTCTTTGCAACACAGCCAGTAAAGCTGCATGCGCTCATTTTTCTCCAGCTTTTCTCACTCGATGCGTCTCAGTCAATTCATTGCTCCGTTCTGTAATAATGTGAACGAAGGTCACAGTAAGAAAGTTTCTAATTCAATCATTATTTGCATTTAAGAGACAGACCAAGATAGCAAGCATTCATGATAAACTCATACAGAGATGTATTTAATCCTCTACTAATGTCATGTCAATGCCTGTTGTATCGTAAGCAGTGCAGTCCTATGAATAAGAATACAGTCGAATCCGGTTAATCAGACCACATCGGGATGTGATCGTTTTGGTCCTAATAACCGGCTGGTCTGATTAAACAAACATGCCCTATGTTACAAAACGGGACGTGCTATGTCATATATTAAATGTTTATTAAACCTTTATTGTGCGATTTACACGTATAGCGAACGTACAAACAAGAACTACTGTTGCTTACAAACTTTATTCATTGAAAAATAAAATTGCAACCAAGTTTTTCGAAACGATCTACAACACAATGTATAGGTACTCAGCATGCAAAACAAAATTTAGTTCTTACTAAATTCCAGTCAACATTTGAAGAACTTATCCAGTGTTCTCTTGACAGACTGCACTTGAACAGAATAAAGAAAGTGGTGGGCGTGTTCACCCCCCCGCTGGTTTTGCTCTTGTCACCACAACTTATCGGATTTCCTAACCTTTGATAAGAGAATAAATTATTTCAGGGATCCCAAAAATCCTTTCATTAGCTGTAGCGGAAAGTCATACAAGAAAACGCTTCTCTAGTGTAAACGAGCGGTAAGATGCTACCAGTAAGGTAGTAAACTGCCGCGCAAAAACTTCTGCTTTTAAACTTCTGCTTTTTAAACTTGTGGATCCGCAGCATTAATTGGCAGTTTAATGTTGTTGTCACGATTATTGGTGTTTGTTCATGGAACTGTGATCTGGTGTATGAGAACACTGCAGAGAGTGATAAACACTAGATTGTAACAATGCAATAATAGTATTATGTAATAGTAAGTAAATAAGCACTTAACCCAACTTAATAATCCTATTATTTGTAAGTAGAGTATGATAATTAGTGCACCATGTGCTGTAACATCATACATTGAGCAGTCTGGTTACTGGTCATGGCCGATCACACTGAAAACCAGCTAATTCTGGTCACTTGCCAATCGATCTGTGCTTCTCTAGTTCGAACCCATTTTATACAATTTAGTTGACAATGGTGTATAGGGTACTAGTATTGAGTGGCTAAATAGGAAACATACAGCAATGTTTTCCAATCATTGCTTTGTTTAATATAAACAATTACAGGACACGTATACATTTCTTTGTTTTTTTAGGAAAATAGTATTTTATTGTAATGCTACATTTGGCAAGTTTGGTCTCAAAACATCATAAAAGCTGTCCAAACAGTATTTATTATTCATGTGACTTTTGTTAACATATTTTGGTTAGATGTTAAGAATGTCAGCATGGAATTTAAGAGAATCAGGACTAATATGCAGTAATATCTTATTTTTAATTTTGGTCCCAATCAATTCAACTGGACTCCAATTATAAATACACCCTAACTCACAACTGTCCTGCAATCCACAAACTGTTCTTGTGCTGCAGAGTGCAGATCTGGCTCATGTACTTATAATTCACCTGAGTAATAAGATCTGCTGCTCCTCATCATCATCATCATCATCTCAGTGCTTATAAGCGATGCAGAACCAATCACACATTGCTGTCGGTAGCTGCATTTCTCTCAAAATAAGTTGAACGTCTGGCATACGGCGGACGCGAATGAATAATAGGTGTTTTGCATCTGTGAAACCAAGTGAGAGTAATTGCGCTGACCACTGAACAAATTGCAGAAGCTACCAACCAAAGCTTTCTCCTGCATTTGATTTGGTGCCTGCTGTAGGTGATTTATGCCCTTATTTGACATCGTGTAATGCACTGGTAATAATTTGCAAGAAACCATGTTTACAGATTTCAGGAAGTAAAACGAAAACAATGTTTTGTTGTGGTTTTTTTTTGTTTTTAAAGCGGAAAGTAGGTTGAGTCCTCATCTAGCCACAGTAGGGATGCATTTTATTGAAAAATAGCCTAGTGCAATCTGAATATTAATCTCATCTTAATGCAAGGTATAAACAGGCTATAAATATACCTCATTTTGGTAAATGGTTTTCATAGTGAGTATTCAAGATCCATGCATACATTATTTTGCATGTTTCATATTTCATTTTAAAATATCCCTTAATGTTTGTCACCAGTATATATTAATAACCCCACCTATGGGTAGCACATATGTATAGTAGTGCAGAGGACTTTTCTGACTGGCCCTTCTGTCTACCTGTTATCTGTGTATTTTCATGATGTCTGTTCAGAAAACGTCTGTTTGTAATGAAGTCCATGATCTGACAGGGTTATTATCCTTATTATTAGGTTAACTTAACCTATATGTAACCTTGCCAGATATATTAGCTGTTGTAGTACAGCAGTTATAGTGACACACTTTACAGCACAGTGCCTGGGCAGAAAGTTTATTTATAACATGCATCATCAGTGTGAGCAGACTCACACTAGGATTGCATTCCTTGTAAGCACCAAGATGATGATGATGATGATAATGAGGTCTTACTCAGGTGAATTCCGTGCACTGGATCTGCAAACTGCAGTGCTGGAATAGTATGTGGACAGTGTGACTTAGTGTGAATTAGTGTGTACTACACATGCACAAATTACAATTTTCTTGGCTGATTAAGATTTTTTTTCGCTATGATTTTTAAATGTCAGTATAAAGAAACAATTGCAAAAGGAAAATAGCAGGAGCTGTTGGCTTTTACCTGGCTCTATTATCTAACTAGCTTTACCTTTGTGGCCAGAACATATTGAACACTGCCAACTTGCTGTATTTTTGCTGTATTAATAGGAGCCTTTTCCAAGCTAGTGCAAATACGCTGAATTGCAACTCACAGCTTTATACAGCATACTCCAACCAAAATTATTAGTCATACATCAATATTGCCACTGAATGTAAAAAAACAACAACACACTCTTATGCTAAATACGGGGCATAAATGGTACAACACATACATGCAGTCCCTGTGAGCATGTCGTAGAACACAAATTCAGCTTTGCAGAGTAAAAAAGAACTAATTAGCATCTGCAGAAAGAAAAGTCAAAATGCTGAATTACTTCTTGTAAATAACAGCACAGAACATAAAACATAAGGAAAAAATACTAACGAGGGAGAGAATGAAAATGAGCTTCTTACACATATGGACTGCTCAGGCCATCAAACCCAGCCTATCACACTCTCCTCACCACCGTCCTTCTGATCACACACACCTGTTCATTATTAGTTCTTTGCTAAGTCTCGTTGTTCTCACCTCGTTTCTAAGCTCTTATATTTTATACTGTTGTGGATTATGGCTGACTTAACGTGCTTCCGGTTTCATCTCGCCGTTATTGGATTACATCTGCCGATCACTTATTACCTTTTTGTGACCCTGGACTGTTTCTTGGCGCCGATTCTGACTGTCGATTACTCCAATAAACACCAGTTTTGTCTCTGTACGCTGCGTCTGGTTCCACCATTTACCGGCTCGTGTTACAGAGCTCAGTTAGTGATGCTAATGTTTAACAACAGAATCTGGTCTACATGTTCAGATACAAGTGTGCTCAATTATCGATTATTGACATTTGTTAATCGATTCAGAATCGTTAACGTCCGAATCGCGATACATCTAAAAATCTAGTGTTCCCCCACCCCTATTACCTGCTTTACTTATATTTCTATTAAATATATTATTTTTTAAAAAGCATAAGATCTTCTAAATAATTTGTGCACGTACTAACTTCTTGACACAGCTGCCTCGTCAGTTGGTCACGTTACTGACTGTGACGGGCGCAGCACGAACACGGTGTAGCTACGATGGCAGAGGATGAGGCTGTTTCCATAAGTTGAGATATTCTTACTATTTTGAATTTGCTGAACGCAGAGAAAAAAGCATGACTGTGAAGTGTAAGTTGTGTCCAAGCCAAAAGCACCTCTCAACTGCTGCAAACTCGACAAGCAATCTGTCAAAGCATTTAATCAGGGTGCATGTTAAAACAAAACTCGGGGCTAAAGACCTGTGTACTGAAGGAGAGAGTGCCCCAGTATCAGTCAAACATTCAGCGCCAGGACTAAAGTTAACTCCGGGAGAAATTAAGAGACTTGTTACCAGATTTGTATGAGGGTTTAATTTGAGGATAGTTGAATTCACATAGATTTTAGAATGTAACTTAAAAGTAATGTGATGAGAAATGAGATTACATTTTTCAGAAAGTAATGGGTAAAGTAATCCCATTACAATTTTATTAAAGGAATCAGTAATATATTACTGTTTTGGAGTAACTTCCCCAACACTGTTCACCAATATGGGCTTTTAATGGCCAATTTAGATATTTAGAGAGCAGGGTGACTGGTGACCTATACATAAATCAGGTAAAACTAAATAATAAACAACACAATGGCTGAATTTAAGGCTTTAAGGATCCTAGATTTCTTTTTTTTGTATTTCTTTGTATTACTATTACTACAAACTGAATTCCTTCATTTAACATCTAAGCCCCCAAGATTGAGTCTTGGTCCTTCCAATTTTTCTCCCTTATAATGTTTAGGGAGTTTTTTTCCTTTCCACTGTCGCCCTATACCAGCTCAATTTGGGTTTGGCCTTAAAAGATTCTGGTCTAATAATAATAATAATTGTAAGGCTGATTTGAGACAATATTCTGTTGTGAAAAGCCTGACTTGACCTAAATTACTGCGCTGGGTAGCTCATCTTTTTGTTGCTGGAATTTGTACTGAACGAATCTGTACGTTCTCTACGTGCCTAAATAAAATGTGCACTGGGAAAATAAGTTCTTGCTCTTCTATTCACTCACGGGACGTGTTTTATTTTGATACGTCTGCTGCTGAGATTGTAAGCGTAAGCTCACTTCACTTCAATATGTCTACAATTTGAATGTATTGTACTGTTTTGACATGTAATGATAATGGATAGAATCGATGTTAATGGCTTTGTTAAGGGGATGTTATGTGGCGACTGCAAAATGCTGGATGTTTTCAAGAGAAAAAGGGTTATTTGAATTTTCTTCACTACTTTCGAATTTCGGCCTTATGAGCACAGATATTGTCTGATGCAGATGAATCCAGAATAGCATTAATTGGCCCATTTAATTGGCTCGATTAATCAGTCTATCACTAGTATTAACATAATTTTAGGTAATATTAGGCACCTAACAGGTGCATTATTGTATGTTATTCTAGTGCCGTCTTAATAATCATGACGATTTCCCGAGCTAAATACGTCGCGAAACGATCCAGCACCCCCTTCCTATTGACATCCCAGCCTCGTCTGAAATGCTCGGTAATCAACCGCCTGCGCCTGACAGGATGTAAAGGACAAACGGTGCAACTTGAAAACAGCCAGCGGACTTTCTTATCCCCAGTGTTATGCCTCTGTTCTCTTAACTACCTGAGACCCCTCCCTTTCTCTCCATCTTCCACCAGCGCCACAACAGGCGTCTTATCAGACGTGACTGATTGCTGTAATCTGTACTCTGGGCAGCCATTAAGCAAATTACCTGAATCATTGCAAGGATTAGTCTCATTAACACATGATTAGCATCAAATTAAAATAATGAGTGTTTAAGTTGTGATGTCTTCCAGTTGTTTGAACAGCTTGATCAGACACTCCGGGCTCTCCGAAAGCTGCTTTTCTGCTGGAAAACAGGACACGGGACCCTGGGTGGACCATGGTGGAAGAGGTGATGCAGGCTAAAATCTGATGTGTGCTACTAAATGTTTTTAGTAGAGGCCGTAATGGTTTAATCTTCGCCCTTGTTGTTCTTGTTGCCAAAGAAACAGTAGGCAGGATGTAATCAAAGTGAGGAACTGTTTAAATAGGGACTGTGGTGGAATAGTGGTTTAGGTAATATGAACCAGAAGGTCCAGGGTTCAAATCCCACCCCTGCCACAATTGGGTCCCTGAGCAAGGCTCTTAACCCACAATTGCTTGGATTATAAGACTGTATTAATTGGAAATTGCTCTGGATAAGGGCGTCTGCTAAATGACATAAATGTAAATAACTTTATCTAAATTATAGCACAATTATAATCATGTTTATACAAACTCCTGTTGCATGAATTGCTGCTAAAGTGTATGGGATATTTTAATATCCTTTATCTAGCAACAACCACACATCAAAAAAAGTCAGATATTGCAAATTTAAAAAATCATCACATTTGCTATGACTTTTATTTCTTTACAGACTATGAACTCATGTAATTAATTTTTTACAATTATTATTCATTAATTTATTCATTCATTCATTATCTTCTGCTTAATCTGCACGGGGTCGTAAAACAGCCAGTGCCCACCCGGCAACCCTAGATGGGGCGCCAATCCGCCACACACACAGTCACACACTAAAGGCCACTTTAAAGACACCAATTAGCCTAACACACATGTCTTTAGATTGTGTGGAAACCAGAGTACCTGGAGTAAACCCACACAGACAAGGGGAAGATATGTAGACTCCACACAGAAAGGACCCAGGCCCCACCAAGCCACTGTGCTGCCCTATAATTTTATTTAAAAAGTAATCATTTATGGGACAGGGCAATTTTGGGCTAGTTAGCAAAAAAAACTAAAGATTTAAGTGATATCCAGCAGATAAATGACTGCATACCAGCATGCCTTTTCTAAAAGACACGCCCTCTTTTTTTCTGTCTTTTTATTTGTGTATATCTGTCATTTAATTAAGTGCTTAGTTGAAGGTACAAACCTTAAATCATTTAGTTTTTTTTTTTTACAAGAAGTAACTTTTAGGCAGTAGGCAGGGAGAATGCACACAGGCTGTAGTACAAGTGAGGAACAAGATACACAAATGTGAACATGTTAGAGAGACGAAGCCTGGCCTGGAATGCAGATCACAGTCAGAATGGTCAGTCTGTAAATCTTTGGTACTACTGTACAGTATTATGCTGATGTCACTAATAACTGGTATGTGGTCGTAAGATGCAGGAACAAGGTAGGACTGTTCCTATATCTGAACCTGCAGAACATTTCATGTAGCAGATTAAAATTGTATATGTTTTTAGCCAGTGTTAAGTAGTTGATTCTAACTGTGTGGATTTAGCATGTTCTCCCCGTCCCTGTGAGTTTCCTCGTGCCCTGTGATCGTTAGATTTGCCAGGCATTTGTGAGATTTGCAGGCCTCAGTCTGCAGCAAAAACCAATAAGAGCCTCCAAAGCGAATAAACAACTGTTTGTACACGCTTCCCGATCAGCGCGTAATGCGCCGTCTGCTTTTAGCTTAATAGAAGATTTTATTTAATACCTAAAAAATGGGTATTATGCTACCATTAAGTGAAGAGTAGTTAAAACCTGTAATGCTAACCTGCTGTCTGGGGATTACACGCAATAAAATTACATCTCATCCACGGCTACACACTTTTTCGTTTCGAACAACGTCTTAAGTGCTGATGACAATAATATCCAGGGCTAAATACATTTAATTTAACCCACAGGAGATTATAACTCTCCCTAATGTCATCCCTCAGTGAACATTACATTTATTTATCTGCAGATGATCCCACATCATCTGGTGAGATTTGCATTTTGGGTATTTGTATTTGCATGAGCATTAGCCAGGCAATCTTGTTAAGTAACACGCTCGTGTGGAGAGCTATAAAAGAAAAATTAGAAGCAGAGGGTGTGGGCACTGTATTGTATAAATATCGTACAGGTACTCTTCATTTTACGATGTCCCAACGTGCGATGGTTTTTATTGTCATTTCAACCATATGCAGTGGTCTGGTCTACAGTGTACAGTGAAACGAAACAACGTTCCGCTAGGACCAAGGTGCAATAAACAATAAACCACACAACAGTAGCATGTGCAGTAACGCACGACGATTTCACAATAAATATGTGAGACAATTTCTAATATACAGAACAATAAACAATAAATACAGGGAGGGGAACAGTTTGCATGTGTGCGTTTGTGTGTGTGTGTGTGTGTGTGTGTGTACATGTATGTGTGTTTGTGTGTGTTTTTGTGTGCGTGTGTTTGTGTGTGCACGTGTGTTTGTTCGTGTGATTTGTGTGTGTATGTGTGATTTGTGTGTGTATGTGTGATTTGTGTGTTTTTTGTTGTGTGTGTGTGTGGTTTGTTTGTGTGTGTGTATGTGTGTTTTGTGTATATGTGTGTTGTGTGTGTTTTGTTTGTGTGTGTGTGTATGTGTGTGTGTGTATGTGTGATTTGTGTGTGTTTTGTGTTGTGTGTGTGTGTGTGTGCGCTTGTGTGTGTGTGCGCTTGTGTGTGTGTGCGTGTGTGTGTGTATATGTGTGGTGTGTGTGATTTGTGTGTGTGTTTCGTGTGCGTGTGTGCGTGTGTTTTAGTCTAGTCTTTCATGTGTGCAGTTCTCTGATTGTTCATGAGTTTGATGAGGGAAGAAACTGTTAGAAGAAGAAACTGTTAAAAGAAGAAACTTTTAGAAGAAGAAACTGTTAGAAGAAGAAACTGACCCTAGACTGATAATAATAGAAAACAGTTAGAGATTAAGAGTTAAATAGGATTTTGCATTTAGTATCTCATTTCTCTCAATATGCAGTGGTGTTTGACATCTAAAGCAAAGAAAAAAACCTTCTCGACTTCTGCCTTGTCAATTGAATTGAATTGTTGGGGTTTGATGGGTTAATGAACTTTAGATTAGCAAGGTAGGAAAAAAACGGCCCTCTCCAAGTGCAGCAAATAGCCAAGGGCAATAGCTGATAACTAATGTGTGGAATATTGCAATTAGCATAGCCGAGTACTTACAGGGATCAAATTAAAAAATTCATTAACACACGCACTTAATTAAGAAGCACTTTTCGGGTTTACATGATAAATTATGACACTCATTAAATCCTCAGCTACAGGCTGTAATGGCTCCTTTGCTCCTGGGCAAAGAAGTGTTTCCTTTTGGCTTTAAGCTAGCCTCTAAGGACGTGCAATATTTGGTAACGCTTTGTTAAAAACTAAAGTTGCCTGGCAGAGCTGAACGTCCACGCATGGGTCACACAGTGGTGCCAAGTCCAGTGTGTCCTTACACCTGCACCCAGTCAATTCAAGTTTGCTCTTTCCCCAGTACGTTATCAGCTCTGAATAAATGGATACATGTCCATCACGAGCCCTGCTAATGTATAACGGCATGACACATTGTTCATTGTTATACAGCAAGCAGCGTCTCCACACTGTTTGTGAAAACCCTCATCAATATACAGGAGATATCTGCCTGCAGCAAATGGATGTAATAAATCCCAAATCCTCTGGTCAATGTGTTTACTTCATTTATGCCACAAAGGTCTTCAAATCTAATAAACATAAACGCTATCAAACGCTGCCATGCGAAGTGCAGACAACGCCTCGTGCTTCTAAAAAGGACACCTCTGAATGTAAACGATATCATTTCACAGGTCTGTTAGGAATACAGGATAATGGTTTGTTATTGTTAAGCACTGTCATCTGTAGAATAATACAGCCGGGTCCTGGAGTGTTTGGCATGAAAGATTGAATCTGCACCAGGATAAAGACCCAAACATACCTCTGATCAAACATTTGGACTTCAAGCAGTTACATTTACAGCATTTAGTAGACACCCTTATCCAGAGCGACTTACAACTGGTACAGTCTTATAATCCAAGCAATGGTGGCTCAAGGGTCTTGCTTAAGGACCCAACTGTGGCAGCTTGGCAGAGGTGGGATTTGAACCCAGGACCATCAGGTTTATTCAAGTCCAGAGTCCAGTACCTTAACCACTAGGCTACCGCAGGAAAGAAGCTTCTGATGTGTTTTACATCTCAGAAAAGCAAACACTATGTGAGACGCAGCTAAGTAAGTTAGACTTTATCGGCACTATTGTTGAAAATCCTAGCTAATTGAATGAATTATTTCACTGTTTGAATTAGAAATGATTAAATCATTTGGTGGTGTGTAGTTTATTAGTTTATGAAAAATGTATTTATTTTAAAAAGATACTATTATAAATATACCCATATACAAAAAATAACTCAATGTTTAGGGCTAGAAATAGAATGAAATACTAACAGAATGAGAATTTTGTTGTTATTTTATTAGACACTTTATTCATTGTAACCTATTTAACACTTTTTATTGACTGTTGCAATGCAAAATACACATTTGTAAAGCAGGCAAGGCAACCATAATACTGTCCTTTATACTCTACTCAGCATTTTTACTTTTTGGGAAGTCTGTGCTATATGCCCAGTGCCCAGTGTGGAACTCAAAAACCTTAATGGGCTCAGCAAAAATCCCAGAGAAATGCCTGTCTAATGCTGCCAGAGCCCTATATCCTTTGGTTATGAATGGGCTGTTCCATTCGTAGTGATGTCATCTGGGACCTGCAAAACAGTGGTTGCCTTTGGCTACTGTGCCTGCACAGACCACATAATGCAGTATCGACTCGACAGTGTGAGAGGCGCCTGTCCCTCATCTGTCAGCAGCTCTGCACAGAAACGATGCTAAACGGGTTTGGTGTACTCTGCAGATCTGCAGATCAGTAAAAATCTAGCGTGCTCATCCACTGTGGTGCCGACTGGACACGGGCGGCCTTGGCATCGCCAGCAGGAGACGAACATTAACGTTTGCCTCACAGTACTGCTCGTCATTTGCTCTATCCTTCATATAACTCAGTGAAAGATGTGAATGCCTGAAAACCTTTCTTGTGCACAACTGTACAGCCATCAGCAGTGTCCCTGCAAAAGCCTCAGGGAAAACCACAAAAGGCTTGGCTTGCCTTCCAGCAATTCTAGAGTACAGTGGCTGGGTGTGAGCAAGAAGTCTGTGTGATATGCCTCCACCAGTATAAGGTCAGAACAGCCACGCTCCCTCAGCTGGGCCTACTGAAGGAAAAATGGAAAAATGTGGCTGGATTTTCCCCCCACCTCGGCACAAGTGGTTAGAGGTTGGTTGAGGGCGGACATCCCTGCTGCACTAAGCATCTACTAAAAGCTCCACAGGACTTACAGTCCAAGTTCTGGGCTTTTTTTAATCGAGCTGACCTGTGGGTTTGTAGTCAACTTGCTTTTATAAGCAGGATTTACAGTTGCAAATACAATAATTAGATTGTAGGTCCACTGTAAAGACCATACATTTGCTTCAATGCGAAACTGTAGCTCAAATGTACCTGACAGAATTAGCTTTGGATTTAGATCACATTCTGAATATAGTATTGAAAAATGAACAGTAAATATACAGAACATGGTATAAAAAGTATGCACAAATCTATGCACCTTAAAGAAAAAAAGAAAAAATGTCATTCTGCTGTGTGATGTCAGGCACAGGACAAACTGATTTTAAACTTCTGCTACTCTTATCTTCATTTGCTTTGACGACTAAAGCAGCACATCATCTGCACTAGAACAGACCTTCCTTAGGTTGCCAAACTTTTTTTTCTGTTGTTTTTTTTAGACAACTTCATGAAAAACATTTTTTTCATAGGGTAGTAATAAAATAAAATACAACAAAAGCCACAACCCCAAGAAGTCAATTGCATTGCTCTGAGACACCACCACCAAAACCATTTGATTTTAACGATAGAACAACTGACCATATTATAGTATAGTATATAAGTTGAACATTGAAACAAATTAGATTTTTGTAGTATAACATACACTGCGTGGCCAATAATATATAAACACCGCTTGTGATTATTGGATTCAGCACTCTAAATGGGTCAATATGAGGAACTCAAAGACTTTCATACAGGAACTTTTATAAAATGACACCTTTTGGAAAGTAAGTTTGTGAATTTTTTGCCATATAATCTCATTTATTTGTCTTTTGAAAAATTAAAATAACTCAGCTCTAAAGTGTCGCAGAATAAGCACGCCAAGTACTGCAGCACGGACTGCTTAAAATCGTCTATCCTCAGTTGCAATCCAAAAGCAAAGAAAATACAAAGTATTCTGTTTACCCCCGAGGTCACAGAGATGGTCTGGAGCCGAACCAGGAATTCACTGGGTGCAGGCACGACCTGGATAGGGTGTCAGTCCTTTGCATGATTCAGTATATGCACCACCCAACCTTCAGGTTGCAACAAATTGCCATTTCCAGCAGCTGGTTCTTACCACCGAGCAATCAGAGCTGCCAGTTGCAAATCTTGGTGCTGAATTCCAAACTCTGGAAGCAATACCAGAGCAAGGATATTTCTCTGTAACTCCATTGTTTGGTTTTCCTTGGCTGCAAACACATCTAAGGTGAGAATGAGCAATGCCAAGAATCAGCCAAAGTGGTGTAAAGCAATCAATCAATCAATCAAAATTTATTTATATAGCACGTTTTTTTAGCATTGTCTCAAAGCAGCTTTCTAATATTATATAATGTTAAAAGGCCAATCCCAAGTTGAGCAAGCCAAGGGCGACAGTGAAAAGGAAAACAGTAGAAAGGAAAAGTAGAAGGAAGAAACCTTGGGAGGACCAAAAAGGGACCCATCCTCCGTGGGTGGCCTATATGTTAATTAGGTAAATACTTAAAAGTATATGATAGTAATAGTAAAATTAAGTACGTAATACAATTTAAATCAATATTAATATTTAACTTGGTAATAAACTAAGTAACAAAATTGATTTTAGAACAAAATAGAATTTCAAATCAGTCCTCAGTGGGAGGTCCTTGAAGGCACATCATCTCTTTGTGACTAAATGATAGAGGGAGTTCCTGCACTGGGTTCTGCTGATGAAGACCAGTAGAGTGATGCTGATGTGGAGGAACTTCCAAGTGTGTGGTGCTGGAACTGGTACTGGAACATCTCTTCGGAGAGAAAAGAGAAAATGTAGTTACATATGAGTGAGGAGTACAGAGTCTATTATCAATCACGGATGCCATGTGCTGCATAAAACTGAACTGGAAACTGCGGCAACTGTAAAGTTTGGTGTTACAAGAATATTTATCTGGTCCTTTAAGCCGCCGGGGGGTGTAAACTCACTGAGGGCGTTCACATGCACTTAATAATACAATAACTGCAGAAAATCAGAATTGACCAGTTGTAATCAGATAATGGGAAAGCTCTGGGTCTACGGGATTCGGACAGTAATCACATCTTTACTTTGCAACCAACTGATAATCTTACAGACAGATGTGACGTACCTTGTTATTATTTCTATAATAATTATATTATTATTATTCTATTATTATATGACATATGGGCAGCAGCCACCAATGGGCATCTTGTTATTCACGTTTAATACATTATTCAATAAATTACATGACTAGTTTACCATAAAACAGGGTTAATGTGTTAATGCTTTCACCCAACACTGGGTTAACTATCGAAACTCCTCACTTTACACTATAGACTGAGAAAAACGATTGAAATGAAGAATGTATGTACAGTATCTCACGAAAGTGAGTACATCTCTCAGATTTTTCGAAATATTTTATTATATCTTCTCATTGGACAACACTGAAGATCTGACACTTGGATACAATGTAAAGTAATCAATCTACAGCTTCTATAACAGTGTAAATTTAAAATAACACACAGCCATTAAGGTCTAACTAACTGCTGGCAACAAAATGTAGTACACCCCTAAGTGAAAATAACCAAATTGTGCCCAGTTAGCCATTTTCCCTCCCTGGTGTCATGTGACTCTCTAGTGTTACGAGGTCTCAGGTGTGAATGGGGAGCAAGTGTGTTAGATTTGGTGTCACTCTCACACTCTCTCATACTGGTCACTGGAAGTTCAACATGCCACCTCATGGCAAAGAACTTGGGATGTGAAAAAGAACTATTGATGTACATAAATATGGCCTAGGCTATAAAAAGATTATTAACACACTGAAAGTGAGCTACAGCACGTTGGCCAAAACCATACAGTGGTTTAGCAGAACAGTTTCCTACAGATTATGCACAAGAAAGCCCGCAAACAGTTTCCAGGCCAAATGGTAGTATTCCAACATGATAACAACCCCAAACACATCTCCAAGAAGACCACTGCAATGCTAAAGAAACTGAAGGTAAATGTCAAGCATGTTTCCAGACCTACACCCTATTGAGCATCTTTGGAGGAGCGCAAGGTCCACCGGCTCTGTGATGTCATCATGGAAGAGTGGTAAAGGATTCATGTGGCAACCTGTGAAGCTCTAATGAGTTCCATGCCCAAGAAAGTTGAGG
>JAUZSU010000579.1:63977-80255 GCA_034780255.1 Parotocinclus maculicauda
TGTTTACTCGTGTTGTCTTTGACTACTATTTAAATTGGTTTGATGTTCCGAAACACTTAAGTGTGACAAACATGCAAAAAAACGGAAATGAAGAAGGGGGCAAACAATTTTTCACACCACTGTACATGTGTAGTTCCCACCATGAAGTATGGAAGAGGAGGTGTGATGCTATGGGGGATGCTTTAATGGTGACACTATTAGCAATTTATTCTAAATCCAAGGCACAGCATGGATAACACAACATTGTGCAGCTACATGTCATCCCATCTGTTTGTGCTTAGTGGGTCCATCAGTACAATGACCCCAAACACACATCCAGACTATGTAAGCGTTATTTGACCAAGAAAGCCTGATGGAGTGGTTTGTCAGATGACCTGGCCTCCACAATCACCTGATCTAAACCCAATTGAGATGGTTTGAGATGAGTTGGAATGCAGAGTGAAGGCAAAGCAGCCAACAAGTGGTCAGCGCCTCTGGTAACTACTTCAGGACTGTTAGAAATCTGTTGGTATTCGCTGTTTCAGTCGATTCCGTAATTAAGCTGATTGAAAGAATGCTAACAGTGTGCAAAGCTGGAATAAATGCAAAATGTGCTTTATTTGAAGAAGAAAAATTGAGTCCAACTCATCCAATCTAAAATGTAAAACATATTTTGGTTTTCTTTATGTTTACTACATGATTCCTTATAAATTCCTTCATAATCCAGATGACATCAGAACTTATTTACAATGTAGGAAAATGTAGGTAAATAAAATATAATAAATTAAATATATGATGACTATCATCATTATTATTGTTATTATTTTTATAATGTAATATGATATAATAATAATCATATAATGTGATTATATACAATATCTCACAAAAGTAAATACACCCCTCACATCTTTCCATGGGAACACTGAAAATATGACACAAGAATATGAACCATGTCTTGTAGTTTGATGAGACCAAATATATGACTCAGCTGGTGTGAAGAGTGTGTGGTGGCAACCAGGTGAGGAGTACAAAGACAAGTGTGTCTAGCCTAAAGTAAAGCATGGTGGTGGAAATGTCTGGGGCTGTCGGCTGTGGGGAGCATGAATTCCAACATGTACTGTGACATAATGAAGCAGAGCATTCTCGCTTGGAGAATCTACAACACAGAGAAGTATATGATAATGATACCAAATACACACCCAAGACACCTGCCTTGCTAAAGAAACTGATGGTAAAGGTCAAGCATGTCTCCAAACCTAAACCCCATTGAGCATCTGTGGGGCATTCGCAAATGGAATTTGGAGGAGCACAAGGTCTCTAACATTCACCAGCTCTGTGATGGAGGTGTGGAAGAGGATTCCAGTGGCAACATGTGAAGCTCTAGTGGACTGCATGCCCAAGGCAGTGCTGGAAAATAATGTTGGCCACAAATAATATCGACATCGGTCACAATTTGTCAATTTTCACTTAGGGGTGTACTCACTTTTGTTGCCAGCGGTTTAGACATTAATGGTTGTGTGTTGAGTTATTTTGAGGGCACAGTAAATTTACACTGTTATACAAGCTGTAGACTGACTACTTTATATTGTATTAAAGTGCCATATCATCAGTGTTGTCCCATGAAAAGATATTATAAAATAGTTACAAATATTTGAGGGGTGCACCCATGACACTGTTACATGATACATATATATCCAATTATGAAATATCCCCAAATTTTTGAGAGCAGTGTATATTTAATCATTTAGTAGGTTAAGTACCTTAATAAACCTTAATGAATGGTGACTGTACTGTACAAATATACAAACGTTATGTGGTGCATTCCAGTAGTGAATTTTGCAACCAGTAATGTGCATATTTTGTCTAATTTATTAGGAAATAAGAAGATGAATATCAGGATCAGGAGCATGGTTTGCTGTGGAAGATTGTACTCTGTAATATGTTATAATTTTTTAATCTACTCTGATTTGTGGTTCATTTGATTTCACTGCATATTTAATAAGCAAATGTGTCAAAATTTGCATTACATTGCATTACATCGTGTGGCTACAGAAGCACTTTTTTTTATGTGTAAAGCATATGTCTGTCATTTTATTTATATCCTCATATTAAAAGGAATAATGTACTGTGCAAAACATATCTTGAAATGATAAAGTATAATAAAAAGCACTGATCATTTAACTCTAAATCAGGATTTGGCAGGACCTGGATCATGCTTGACCTTTATTACTAACACTTATCTTAAGTGTTGTTTAAATAAATGGCGGTTTAAATAAAATGGTAATTTTAGTTTTATTCACCCAAAGTCTTGTTATATATAATAAAGCTTGGTTGTTTTTTGTTTTATTCCTGCTCTGTACAGTATATCTACAAAATAATGATGTTTTATCTAAAGTTAATTATTATTGAATATATTGTAATACACCCATCAGCCACATTAGGTACACCTTGGAACTGGTTTAATTATTTGTGTCATAGATTCATCAAGGTGCTGGACACCTTCCTCAGAGATTTTGGTCCGTATTGACATGATGGCACTGTTCAGTTACTACAGAATCGTCAGCTACAGATCTCTAGCTCCACTACATTCCTAAGTGCTTGAGTGATTGTGTGATTGACTGTGAAGGCCATCTGATTACAGTGAACTCAGTGTCATTTTTAACCCATCAAAGCCCACAGTGACGTGAATTGGTGCAGCTCTCCTTTGTTTTTATTCATAAAGTCGTTGATTGACATGTCCTGACCATCCTTTGTGAATCTCACATGCTCTGTTTTGCAGCTATATAAGCAAAGCCTTGATTCTTATGGGATATATATAAATTATATATGATTTTTATAATCACTTAATGTGGACTCTTATGTGTTAAGAAACCAGCAAAAAAACTTAGGTTGTGGGGTTTAAATTCTCAGTTGGTATCAGGGGGTGCAAAAATATTCCCCACACCATTAAACCACCACCACCCACCTGCATCGTTGATACGTTGTAGGTACATACATCTATGATTTCAGGATAAATCCATGATTTCATGTTGGTTTATCTAAAATGACCCTACGTTAGTGAGCCTATGCCAATTATAGTTTTAGTTGCCTGCTCGTAGCTGCTAGGAGTGTCGGTGTGGTCTCATGCTGCTTTAGCCCAATTGCTTCAAGATACCTCTTACAGAAAAGTAGAATACCCAAAACTTACACAGCATTGCATATTATACAGACCTGCAGAATATGATGAGGATGTTTGGTATGGACTAATTTCCTGACCCAAACACTTTCCATGTGTTCAGTATTCTTTGACGAAACTCAATCTTCCTCTAAAGTCCATTCAAAAAAGAAATCCTGTTAGAATTTGGTATCTGCAGAGATTACAACCCCATTGGACATATCATCCATAATCGCTCGTTTTCATGTTTATTCTTTATTCTAGGACTGACCTTTTGTGTTACTGTACACAGATCAGTCTTAACATTAAACTAGTAAAAGGTGATTGAATTACAATATCATTACGCCTGTAGAGGGGGTTCAATATATTAAGCAGCAAGTGAACAGTCCTTCAAGTTGATGTGTAGTAAGTAAGAAAATGAGACAAAATGTTATAGATTAATGAGTGGGTTAGAGCTTCTCATGTGTTAGAACATCTCCTGGTACATAGTGCGTAGTTCCTACCAAAAGTGCTCCAAGAATTCTCCTGCAATGGACATGTGAATATCAGAACCAGACAATGAAACAATCGAAGGATGTGTCCTGGTCTGTTAAATCATGTTTTCCTTTACATCATGTGAACAGTTGATGCCTGTGCATCAGTTACCTAGGGAAGAGACAGTAACGGGACACACTATGGCAAGGAGGCAAGCCGGAGGAGGCAGTGTGATGCTTTGATAATGCCGATGTTGTGGAAACTTTGGGCTCTGGGCTTCCTGCAGACGTGTCCTGTTGGACATTAAACCCACAACCCTGTTTTCTCTTCCTCTTTCCCATATAAATCAAAACCTCACCACTGATGGTCCATGATGCAGTATCTGTAGTTAGACCATTAAGGATTCCAGGATCTAACTTAACAAAAAAACCTTTTCTTGGCCAGTTTTGTTCTATATTTTTAGAGTTTAAAAGGTTGCTTATGTAATGCAAATAAAACTCATACATACATATACAGTATAACTCATCAAGTGTTCTCTCTCTCAGATTTTGGTAGGTCACCTGCAGTGTTAATTTTGAGTTTTAGTCTTGTGACTAAAATGTCATTTAGTTTTAGTCATAATTTAGTTATCTGAATTGGTGTTTAGATCAAATTTGTGCGTTTGATTGGATAGCTGCCTGGTTTATCCCGCCTCTCCATAGATGTCCAAGTAGTTATGATTGGATGTTTTCCTAACTTGTCCCTGCCTTTCACACAGCCAATTAAATCTGATTGGACGTCACATATGCCGAACATTTTTATCTCATTTTTATTCGTTGACAAAAGTGTCAATTAATTTCGTCATAGTTTTAATCGTTGTAAGTAGTTTTTGTTTAGTTACCGTTTCGTTTTCTTCATAAAGAAAAGATTTGTTGATGAAAACTATGACGAAAATAGATCGTCAACAAAATTAACACTGGTCACCTGGGCTTATATTCGTAATTCATTACAGGAGATTTCATTATGAAGTACCCTAATGTTTGTGAACAGTAAATGTTATGGTGGGACGTCCTGAAGACCTGGCGAGACAATCCCCGGACTCGCCAAATCCCTCAGGAACCCCACAAGATCTAAACCGGAGCCCAAAATGCAGTGATCCACAGACAGACTACAAACTAGAAAACAAAGGAAAATTTATTCAAATGAACACAAGGCAGGTCAGGCAAAAAATAAAACAAATTACGAAACGCAAAAAAAAAAACCCAGGAAACCCCAGTCCGGCAACCGAGATGAAGAGGTCCAGTGCCCGTCCTGGATCCCATGGGACCTGAACCTGGTGGGAAGTCCTCCTTGCAGCCAGGGAAAGCCAATCCCAGCAGGAGTCCCCACTCCTCTCGGGTACCGGAGTGATGGAGTCCTGCAATAGCAGAAGTAAAAAGGTGCAAAGGACGGTTTGAGAGTCGAGAGTCCAGAGAAGCGGCTTGGGAACCGCGAGCCCAAAAGAATAAAACTATAAATAGCCTGAACCCAACCCTAAAAAGAAAACAAAAAAAATCAAAATGTAACGGCATTAGAGCCGAGTTTTAGGACGGCGATATAGCCGATATACGGAGCGGCGTTGACAAATTGAACAACCGAACAAAGGACCGAAAAAGGCAACGAAACCAAACACATGAGCCAGCGCACACAGACGTGGCTTAAATACAACACCTGAAAATGAAACAGGGAACAGGTGCACAGGAAGACCAATGGATCGGCACGTGCAGAGCGGACGGAACGTAAACAAAAAACAACAGAGACGTGACGACTGCGGCGAAAACAAAACGGGCGTGGCGCGAACCCTAACAGTATACTATGTACAGTATACTATGTACAGTATACTATGTACAGTATACTATGTACAGTATACTATGTACAGTATAGTGTTTAGCTTTTGTTTAGTGTTTTGGATTCTATACTCGCTTTGGATTTTTTTTTTTACTTTCTCTGCTCTGCCTTTCTGTGTGTTCGAATGTTCTTTGGTGCTTATTAATGTTTTAAATGTCTCTCATGTGCTCCTCTCCAATATCTGCCATTTCCTAACAAGGTGCCCTTTCAGTCTGAAGAATTATTAGAATATTTAAAAATAAATCTTTGCATTGATCAAACAAGCTGTACATGCAAGGCAATCTAAAAATACTTACTGAACTAAAAATGCAAAGGAAGAGAGGAAAAACTCCTACAGCTAGAAAACATAGACTGTTAGCTGCTACAAAAATATTTAAAGGATTTAATTTATGGAAATGTCTGTGTCAAAAAAATATTAACTGACAGGATGCTCACCCAGGATTTTGCACATGCCAAAGGTGTAATATTTTTTCAATATGTTTAGATTTTTTAACTGTAATTATGCAAAAAAAATTGCAACATACTATTTTGGACCTGCAGAGGTCATGCTTTTTAACCTATTTTCATTTGTGTAAATGTATTTTGACCAGTTGCCCAAAACGTTTGCATAATGCTGTACATTGTTCAAGTAGAAATCATATTGTAAACAGAGAACTTCTTTACGTTTATACATTTACCATAATTAATTCCTGTGGCATGCAAACAAACCAACACACAAGCAAATTATTTTAAGCATAATTAAGATCTAAGTAAGTCAAAGCAGGACAGATTAATTGAAGTAAGGAGGTCATGGCAATAAGATGACATGCCGAACATTCATTTAACCACTTTAAAACATGCTTTATTTCAGCATCCAAAATAATTAAAAACATCTCGACATATTATACATGTACAAAATAAGTACAGATCCTCTGCTTAGAACCCTAAAGTGTCCGTTTGTTATTTTTCTTTTTGTGCTGCTTCATTTCACAACAAATTAAACCAAACAAAATTGGGACAATAAAAGAAGGGGTGCATTGCACTTAAAGAGGGAGGAATACTAAATGGACTGTAGGGTGGCCACGTGCAGACACAAATTAAGACTTATAGAGAAATGAAGGGGGCATGAAACTGGCAATCGGTCCACCTACTTAACTTACACCTACAGTACGCATTGCTTTCAGCTCTTTTATTTTCTCTTTTCCAACACTTCAATGAGAGAAACATTGCATCACATTGACAAGAAGACATTCTGATGACATTTAGCACCAAAAAGGTCCCGAAAGCACAATGTAACAGCAATAAAAATAAACAAGAGTTTCTCTGTTTATGTAAAACAGATACACCACAGTTAGGGACCTGTAGAAGAAAGTAGCACCTTTTCAACTGTTCCTTTAATTTGTTAATGCTTGTTGGATGGTAATAACCCAAGCACTCCCCAAACACCCATAGGTAATTGATTTCTATGTCCTGAGGTAGCCATTATAGGTTTTTGACTGTAGATTCTGTGTAACAATATTAAGACTTCCTTTGTTGCTGGAATAACAAGACACTTGACTGTCATTTTTCATATTTATTCAGACCAGAGAATGGTACATAATAGCAGTGTTTATGTGGTTTTTCATTGTCCTTCTGCAGTGGCAAAAAAGACAGTAAAAAGTGACCAGTATTTTCATTACCTTTGGGTATGTACCTTGTTTGCTCGTCTTTGGCTTCTTGAGGGGGAGGTGATTTTAACTTTACAAGTACAACTTTATATTATTTTCTTGTTGTCAAACGACTCTCAGAACATTCTTGCTAAGTGTCCATGATGTTGATGTAGTTTGGCATAGTGGTCCTCAAAAAAGTTTCACAAAAACGTCTCTCGAGATCACAACAAGCTCTGTCCTCAGGAATGTTTAAGTGTAAGCATGTGGACTGATTGCAGCCGAATGATTTTTAATGCATAGAAAAAGATTTGGAGATGGTTGCTAGAAACAAAACAACATTTTTAATGTCCAGAATTATCTTTTTACAAGAAGCAGACTGGGCCAACTTCTATGCCGAATTCCTGATCGGAAGCACCAATGTCCATAGGAGCAATGTCAATGATGGGAAGACGAGTTGTTTTCGTTGTCTCATATTCGATGACTGTCTTGCCCCAAGTGCCAGTGTGTGACTGTGGAGAGAAAAAAAACTAAAGTTTGTAAACAAACACTAACTGGTTTTTGATATCAAAATTACAGATACATTTAGATTCAGACTATAATATTCAAATGAATTAAGTTAATGTAAAAAGTTTAAGGCAATCATGAATAGAGGGAATTGTTGTAGGACTGAGAGTGCTGATTACTTCTCTTTTACATGCAGTTGTATCATTAATAGGGTTGTAATAATGAATCGTGATTTTATACAAGAAAAGTACACCTCATTTTAAATGTTATTATTCAGAAATCAAAACTGAATGT
Source organism: Parotocinclus maculicauda (assembly GCA_034780255.1). NCBI lineage: Eukaryota > Metazoa > Chordata > Actinopteri > Siluriformes > Loricariidae > Parotocinclus > Parotocinclus maculicauda. Next base: position 71,877 of record JAUZSU010000579.1, read on the forward strand.
TTTTACTCACTTAAGCATATGACAAATATTTTGTTTACAATTTTAAACCTCTATTACTATTCATCACTATTAATTTCAGAATGTAATGTGTATTGTTTTGCATTGTTTACGCTTTATTGTTTACACTTTTTAAAACGTATAATCAGTATTCAAGATAAAATCAAATAAAAAACTTTTTTCAAATTAATTTAATCATTAGCAGGGTGCATCATTACACCCCTATTCATTAGGCTAGAAAATAAACAGGTCAGTTGGTCCATGATGCCTGATATGTCACTTCTAGTATTTAAAACAGCAAGACTGTTATAAAGCATCTTCAGCAGCATGTTTAAAGGAAAAAGGAAGATGGAGTAGTCAATTTTATTCTCTAGGAATGCATTCTCTGTAAGTTTCCCATTTTTAAAAAAGATGTAATACATAATATTTATTTCATATTTAACTTAAAAGTTCAAAATAAGCAAAAATAATGGTGCTCACCGTGCAGCTGTCCTCGGTGACTGTGTATGTGGAGCGACTGTTGCCTTCTGCCCTAATCTCAGCATCATTGGAGCCCTGAAGGAGCAGAGCTTTCTTCAGGTTTCCTGTTGCCTGGTCCATGTAGGCAATGCTGTTCTTGCAGTGGTATGTGATGTTCTGGGATGCCTTGTTGGACATTAGGCGCATGAAGGTCATCTGGATGCTCACATCCTCAGTATCTGAGCCCTCGCTGCCATACTGGAACTGCAAAGTGAAAGGAAGAAAGAGAATGTAAGCCATTCATCTATTTTACAAGAATGAATCTATTTTCAAGCCACACTAAGCACATTGTGTTAACATCCAGAACATCTTTTGCACTTACCTGGGAACCCTCAGGCATGGCCTCTCCAAACCAGACGTGCTTCTTCTCACGTGGGTTCTTGCTAATGTACCAGTTCTTCAGAGGAATGCTGGAACGAGTTGGGTTGACACAGGTCTCACCAGTCTCCATGTTGCAGAAGACCTTGACAGCATCCAGAGGAGATCCCTGGTTGGGGTCCACCCAGTAGGAGCCTTTAGTGATGTACAAGATACAGAATAACAATGAAGAGGAAGGAGAGACAATAATACATAAAAAGTAGGACATTTTAGGCTGTTTGTTGTATTGGGGCACACAGACTTTAGAGAGGCACAGCTGTAATCCTTTGCTTGCCAAACAGTTATAAGAGCACACCCGTGCATAAAATATAAGCCTGTAAAACACTAAATAGAATAAGTGATTTAACACTAAACTGGGTGTTACTCTGTGATGGCTGAAAAATTAACAAATAAAAATTAAGTTTTATGGTGTTTTGGGTTTTTCTTATTTAAGCAGACGCCAAAATCAAAGCTTAGTTTTATTGTTGAAAATACATGACAGTGATGTTGTGGTGCCTAAATCCTGGATTGAATACTGGATTGGACAGCCTATGCTCTCTTTCTCTAGCTATCACCGACCTGTATGCTAATCAGTCATTTCTAACGTACCGCTCTTCCACTCGGGATGGCACATCCTGAGATCTCGGCACATGCGAGCTGGGTTCTTCTGGGTTCCTTCTAGGCTGCGGATGTTCTCGATCTTCTGACTGAGGGTCTTGAGTATGGTGTCCACCTCAGCATCACGGTCACGCACATTAGCATCATCAGCTCTGTAGCTGCGCATTGGGTCTGCTGCCTTTTCTTGCTGGGGAATGATGGGGAATGGCTCACCAATTCCTGAAGGGCCAGGAGGTCCAGGAGGTCCAGGAGCACCAGCAGGGCCCTACAACATACAAGTCAAATAAAAGTCAAGAAATCACCTTACCACCTCAGTTTGAAGACAAATATGACATGGAGAGTTGAATTATGAATAAGTTCTGCCACTCACAGAAGGTCCCATCTCTCCAGTACGACCACGAGGTCCAGGAGGTCCAACAGGTCCAGAAATACCATTCATGCCATCCTTACCATGGACACCAGCAGATCCAGCAGATCCCTAAAATTCAAAACCATGACTCTATTAATATATATAATATATTGAATATAAAATAAATATAACTAATATAAATACACATTCATATGTCACAACTATCAGACCTGTTCTCCTTAACTGATCTGTAACTGATATTTCATCCAAAAACTTACACGAGGTCCAGCGGGGCCAGTTGCTCCAGCAGGTCCTTGATCACCAGGTGGGCCCTAGAGGGGCACAAAGTAGTTGTAAAATGATCAACACTAAACAGTAATGCTTTTGAACAGTTAAGATAAAAAAGTGGTGGTTCTACTGGTGAGATGAATTTTAGAGGGCACATAAAATTTACTTTTGCATCTCTGTTTTTTTTTTTGTTTTTCTGTTTTCTGTTTCTGTTTTCTTCATTTAGACACTGTTCGTTTGCACACTCACTGGTGGTCCAGGCAGTCCATTCATGCCAGTGAAGCCCCGGTGTCCCTTGTGGCCTCTTTCTCCAGACTCTCCAGTCTCACCCTTGTCTCCACGAGCACCAGCAGGGCCCTACACACAAATGTGTATTTAGTACAATGCCTGCTTCAAAGTGCTATTTTCTATTTAACTAAAACAAATGAAGTGCACATACAGCAGGTCCACGTTGACCAGCAGGACCTGATATGCCAGCGGGACCAGCAGGACCCTACAAGGAAAGAGAAAAAAAGGGAAACACAGGCACATGACTATATATTTTTTTCTGTAATACACAACTATGTCGATGACTGAGTATCCCCTCTGGTTTTAGTTAATAACTGTTCTTTTTTAAAACTCAACTTGTTTTAAAGTCACTTTTCCTGATCAGGGTCACATTTTTAAACTGTAAAAACAAAATGAGCAATTTGTGTAACTCACAGACTCGCCACGATCTCCAGGCTTGCCAGATGAACCCATAGGACCAGGAGGTCCAGGGTGTCCAGGAGCACCAGGGGCACCAGCATGTCCACTCTCACCACGGTCTCCCTGTGATCATTGAAAAGTTACAAGTTAGATATCAGAGAAGCACTGTATCATGCTAACGACTTGCTTATTCTATCAACAGTAAACATTCACATTAGCCTTTAAAATGCTGGCATGATTTTTGTGTGAATATTTCAGAAAGAGAAGCATAACTGGACTTTTGCATCGACAGTAATTAAATATTAAATGAGCCTAATCATAGGCCATGATCTACAGCATGCTAACCAATAACCAAATACTATCAGACTAAATAAACAATGTCAAACAGCTATTTTTATAGACTGAAAATATCAAGAGGATTGCTTAAACATAGTCTTGCAACCCATCAAACTCAAATGACATTTTAAGTTACATTTAACTCTGATTTCCATAATACAAGAACACCATCACAAGTAATAATGATTAATTAAAACTGAACTAAGTCAGTGTTACAGTGTTGAAATAGGCTATGCTGTTAAGACAGTATATATCACCTTAGGTCCAGGAGAACCATCGCGTCCGGGGGCACCATCATGGCCAGTGCTACCCTGCACCGAGACACAAGCAAATGGACTCATTAGCTGACATTACATGAAAGATGCTACACCTGTTATTAATTATTTAATTATTAAAAATACCTTCTTCTGTTATATATTACAAAAACTATTTACTCACCTCACGTCCAGCTTCACCAGGAGCTCCAGACAGACCAGGGGGTCCCATGGGTCCAGGAGGTCCACGCTCACCACTAGGTCCAGAAGGTCCCTGTTTTCCTGGCTCTCCCTAAATAAAGGATAAATTAAAACAGGCTTTGTTAAAAACAGTTTTACAACAGACACAGAATTAGTACTTGATTCATTAATTGATTAAGGAGACGGGTTACTAAGGTGAACTCACAGATGGTCCTGCCATACCAGGCATGCCTCTTTCTCCTTTAAGACCAGGGGCACCTGGAATTCCAACAATGCCATTCACACCAGAAGGTCCAGAAATACCTTGGGGACCCTAGGAAAAAGGAAGCAGAGTAAACGATCAATATTATCTTTACACAGAATTATCCAGTTTAATTTTATTTCAATTAACAATTTCTAGATTGGAAACAGTGACTTGTTTTGACTTTAGCATTTTATTGTTATTAATAATAAAAAAATATTAATAATAATAATAATAATAATAAGAAGAAGAAGTAGAAGAAGAAGAAGAAAACTTTGGAACTAATAGATTAAACCAAAAATATTATTTGTACAATCCAAACTTTGGCCATGAGTAAAGCAGAATTAGATGCTGGATTTAAAAGTTATGCAAGTGGGAGACACTTAAAGTTAAGGGCAAGAGATCCAGAGTCAAGCCTTTATCACTGAAGCTACAATGGTTAGAGGAACACGCCTACAACACCATTGACCTCGCAATGCTGTGTCTAAATTGTCATTAACTTCTCTCATCAGTAACTAAAATGGATTAACATAAACACAGTGGAATGAATGCCTAATAAGAGAACTAGGTGTAAATTATACACCAGGTGGTGCATGGCTTTCTGTAAGATATTTATTTTATGTTATATAAGGTGACATTTTGTTAAATTGATACATACTGGTGGTCCGTCTGAACCAGGTGAACCTCTCTCTCCAGAAGGTCCTGGGGGTCCAACACCTCCGACCTCACCAGGGCGACCCTGGACTCCCCTCTCACCACGAGCACCTCGTTGTCCCTCTTTACCAGCTGGGCCAGCAGGGCCTGGAAGTCCAACACCTCCCTATGAAAGAAACAAAAGATACAAATCAAAGGTCTGATGTGTAGCATAAAGGTACATTTTCAAGCTCAAAGAATAAGCTAATAATAATGAACTACAGTTATGTCAACACGATGAAGTGACTTACAGAAGGGCCAGGTGGTCCAACTCTACCAGCTGCACCAGGGAAACCAGTAGCACCCTGTTATAGAATAAAGGAACATACACTGTTAATGATCTGACAGGTAGGATCTTCTGTCACAGAAAACAGTACTCTCTTAAACTATTTACTTTAATATTTAAAGAATATAGCTAGTGTAGAAGGTTCTTACAGGAGGTCCAGCACCACCACGAGCACCCTTGGGTCCAGGAGCACCAGCAGGACCCTACATGAAAAAAATATCATGCCAGATGACAAAAGAGTTGTATTTTAAAGGCTTATCATATCTTTGTTTTGAATTCAGTACCTGAGGTCCAACAGAGCCAACAGGTCCAGAAGGTCCAGGAGCTCCAGCATCACCTTTGGGTCCAGTGTCACCAGACTCTCCTTTGGCTCCAGACTGACCAGCTGCACCCTGTGTTAAAACATGAATATACATCAGCTTGTATCCTCTCACTGTATGGATATTGAGCAAAGAAAGAAAGAAAAGTGCATGTTATTGTCAAAGTGAGTGAATCTACAATACTTACAGGGGGTCCAGCAAATCCAGCAGGTCCAGGAGGACCAGACTCACCACGGTCACCCTGGTTTGGTGAAAAGAAAAATCATGATCAACAGATTATACACAAAACCATGCAGTTTAATCATCAAATACATTTTGACAGCATATTGTGGTCACACCACCTAATCACATACATGCATTCAGCCCTCAGTGTATAGTGTACCATCAAGAAGTGTTGTGATTGCACTGTGATGCTTTAAATATTGCATTTCGTGGTTATTCACTCACAGGGGAACCACGAGATCCAGTAGGTCCAGCAGGTCCAACGGGTCCAGCTTCTCCCTAAACAGCATGACGAAATGCCAATGTTATTGTCACAGCTTATGATCCACCACATAACATGACAATAAAGCTTTCTATTCTATTTTATTTATTTTTACAATTAAAAATAAATTCTTGCATGACTGCTGCTCTTGTTGGTAAAGGGAGATGAGCATGCTAGCCATTATTGGCAGTGCCAGTTGTTCTGTCTTGTACTCCCAGTTATCGATGTGAAATGAACTACCACAGAGTTATAAGATAACTGCCCATAATTCCTAAAGTACATTATTGAATTCCATTGGTATAAAATCTAAGGTCATGGTTCCGACTAAAGCATCATAGTTAAAAAGAAAGATTTACAATGAATACATCTGTATTTAATTCAGACTGACAATTAGCAAGCTTTCTGTTGTGTAAACTGTGTTAATCTAACCTTTTCACCAGCAGATCCAGCAGGTCCAGAGGATCCAATGGCACCAGTTATACCACGTATGCCATCTTTTCCAGGGGCACCGTCAGGTCCCTTAGGTCCAGCTTCACCCTATTTTAGAAAAATGGCAATCACAATTCAAACACAGGTTAACGAATTATTGTAATATAGTCTATGTTTATTTATTAAACTTAAGTCTGCTGTTCAGTTATAACTGTACTTAAATCTTTAAATAGGTTTTGATTAATTAAATCAGGTACAGTATAGTCCATAGAATGAATATAATATTAAAGCTTTACTAAGCAACTGACACATTTTAGTCATCACATTAAAATTCATAAATACAATGTAAATATCTACTACTTAATTAATCATTATTGTATATTATCCCTTGTTGTTATTCTGTATATGCACTAGGGAGTCATTACAATAATTTGCTTTTACACAGTCGCTGCTTTTAAAGTTATAGACAGATAACATTTCTATGTATAATTATTATAATGTGAATCGTGTATATAGATGATTAGCTAATTACTTATTTCATTAATGTTTGCTCAAAACAATGCATTATGACATTTTGACGCTATATTGAATACTTCTACATGTGAAAGAAGGCTGTAGATTAAGTCATGCATACTTCTGTATTGACCTTCATATACTGTAGAGTAGCTTGAAAAAAACACAGGTCTGCTTTGTGAAGGTTGGCCTTATATTTTAGCATCAACTCAAAGTTATTTTGTCTAGTTTATTCATGTCTAGCCAAGTAGCGGCACCTAGTAATACTGGGATTTGGATTGATTCTTTGGGTAATTGGATCCTCTTCATCACACAGATGACACTTCAACATAATAGTGTTATGCTACAAAATAAATTTATTTTTCATCAAACAAATATAGTTTAATGGCACATCTTATGTATCTTATGCACATCGTATCGTTTAAATAATCAAATTAGTTGCTAATTTATAATCCAATGTTCTGTGCTGCGGTTTCTTCTTAAGATAGTGTAAGATATAGTATTAGTACCCTAAAGACAGACATAGATACCCTGCAAGTTCAACTGCTACCCTATCTCTCTATTAAACTGTACTTCTCATTTATATACAGGTAGACCAGACTATACTCTAGCCAAGGACATTCTTAAAATATACTACAAGGAAATTATGGTTCATTGGTTGAGGTACTGGACTAATGACTAGAACACTGAGAGTTCCAATTCTGGCTCTGCAAAAGCTACCTCTGTTATGCTATTAAGCAAAACCTTTAACCCACAATTTGATTATAAATGTTTTGTGAAGTCAAATCACAAACATTAAACAGTAGAAATAATCATTACGCTTAACAGTGAATGTATGAGTATTTCCATATATCACAAGAATAAGGAATTAAACTAAATACCTGTGTATACGCAAGAAAAATTAGATGTTAATGAGAGTAATTGGGGAAAAAAAATTATTTTTCCAATTTTTGATTGAATTCTGGAGCAATGGATAAAGGCCTTGTATGACTAGTCCAGATTTACCCTATTCCGGAGTGATATCAGGATAAAAAGGGAAGCCCATCATACATAGTACCCATTATACAAATCTCTGTAGGCAGTGATATGATCTGGGGTTGATCAGTTGTATGACAGTTGTACTTTGTATGACAGTATATGTTGTCACCCAAGATACACGCAGCCATTGAATGTTGCAGTGTACACTTAACCTTATCTTATTATTAATCTTAATCTACATAGAGACTCCCCACCTCCCCATTCTGATCTTTGAAGTGAACATTAGCCAAAGCTAAAGACCTGTATCCACATGATTTTATGTATTGCACTTGACTGGCTGATTAAATAAATGTATGAATAGGTGTTCCTAGTATTGTTAAGTATGTGGTCCCCACAGGCCTAGCACAGATCAGGTACTATTTGGGTGAAGAATCATTCTCATCACTGCAGTGACACTGATTTGGTGTTGGTTTGTTAGTGTGTTGTGCTGAAAGGATGCTGGTGGCTGGACATTTTTGGTTAGTGGACTATTTCCAGTTGTGACACTGAGGTGTTTATTAACTCCATCAGCACTGCTCTGATCCACTCGTATCAGCACAACACACACTAACACACCACCAACACATAGATGTCATGACAGTGCTGACAATGATCCACAACCCAAATAGTACCTTATCTTTGCTGGTCTTGTGGGTGCTCTGTAATTTTAAAATTACAAAGTACTTCTATATGGTAAACAGAACTGATAAAATGGACAATAAATGTAGAAAGGATAAATAAATATATGTAATATACCTCCTTTCTACCCTATATAAGTATGTAAAATATT
>JAUZSU010000579.1:80355-91778 GCA_034780255.1 Parotocinclus maculicauda
GTAGGGACCCTAGTGAGGAATTAGGGACCCTAGTGAGGCAGTAGGGACAGTAGTGAAAGAGTACAGACCCTAGTGAGGGAGTAGGGACCCTAGTGAGGAATTAGGGACCCTAGTGAGGCAGTAGGGACAGTAGTGAAAGAGTACAGACCCTAGTGAGCGAGTAGGGACCCTAGTAAGGGAGTAGGGACCCTTGTGAAAGACTGTGATGTATCAAGAATGGGACATTAGTGGAATGCAGTAAATGATACACGTGTGATTATTTGTCTCCTTTAGTGGTCGAACAAATAGTTGATGGCGGATACGTAATTAATTAATTGGTTGCCAAACATTTTCTACAGCGCCCCCCCTTTTGTAAAAATAATTCACGTGCACATATTTGACCTGCAAACTATTGGAATTTATTTTAGCCATTGTCAGTCATACAAAGTATTGACCAAAACGTTGACTAATCCCCTTTACAGTGGAATTATTACAAGTGACATGCAGTATGTATCTTATGCCTCATTAATTGGTCTTGCACCCCCTCCAATAGCTCCCAAATTTGAAAACCAATGAATTAACATTTAATGAAATAGTGCGTAATAGAGATGGGAGTGTGTGTGCATTAAAGTGGAATGAAACATGTTAAGAAATGGGGAGTTGGATACTTACAGATGGTCCCATCTTTCCATCAGGTCCAGGGCTGCCAGGGCTACCAGTCATACCCTGAAATTGGGAATTGGAAATGAGAAGGAAAAAGCTCAGGCAAGGTGAGGAAATATATACAGCATTTCAAAATAGCTTTTTATCAAACTAAAGGCAGTTCAGAATGAGTAGAAAGGATATTGCTTTACAAATCAGTGCTTGCATCACCCAATTATGACATCACCAGTCCTGAGCTACCATTCAAACCAATAAGTGAGAATGTCATGGGTGTAGCACTGAAAATCATCCTAGCACCTTTACAATATCCTGTCTATTCATTCTAGTTCCCTCAAGTAGGAAAAAGAAGCCAGGTGATATGTTACCTTTGATCCAGGCATACCAGGCTCACCATTGCGGCCAGGCTCGCCAGTGGCACCCTTAGGTCCAACAGGTCCAAGGCCTCCACGCTCACCAGGGGCTCCCTTTTATAAATAAGCAAGCAGGGCAAGAGTCTAGTTAGCTACACAGACACTACAATATATTAAATTGATAACAATTGGATAGTAGATATATTCTATATTGTCAAGTTATATTCCATTATAAGAAATGTTTGACTCACCTTGGGGCCTCCAGCTCCATCAGCACCAGGGAAACCACGAGCACCAGGGGCACCCTGTACAAAGCAGAACAGGTGGATGAAGCTAAATGCTAGCCTTAGGTTTATGTATTGAAATTTTAAAAACTCCTGATATTAAAGAAACCAGAAAATTCTTACAATGTATATCATGTGATAACTGGGGTACTTACACGCTCTCCAGTGGTTCCACGGGCACCAGCAGGGCCGGGCTCACCACGGGCTCCTCTCTTGCCTTCTTCACCAGGAGGGCCAGCTGGTCCCTGAACTCCAGGTGCACCCTAGATGATCACATAGAAAAAAGATGTTCGGATATTGTTTGATGTGTTGTGGCAGGCATTGCAGATGGATGCTAACTGATGTAGCCTACTAGCCTTGTTACTATTCCAACTCTTTTTTGGACTTAAAGTGCTATAAAACTGAATTCAAGTGATAAGAGTTTGCTTACAGACTCTCCCTTGGCACCAGCATCTCCCTTGGGTCCAGGAGCACCAGCCTCACCCTGTGACACAAGTTAAATAATCCATTAATATGAATTGATGAAAATTACTCTCCAGTTCAAAATTATGTTTGAAAAAATTATTCTTACAGTATTTCCTTTAGGACCAGCAGCACCATTAGTGCCAGAAGGTCCAGGTGGACCACGGGGTCCAGGGAAGCCAGGAGCACCAGCAATACCAGGAGCACCCTGCAGAGTGCAGCAGAGAGTCATTAAAATGTATTTCCAAGTTAAATGTTATATCAGTCTCAAAATTAAAAACAACATGGGGGTCATACTTACTGGGGCACCCTTGGCACCAGGAGCACCATCATTACCATTGTTTCCCTAGAGTAGAAGAAAGCAAAATTGTCAAAAACATTCATGTTTCAAGTGTCTAGTTTTTAGTTCAACTAAACGTTTTTAAATAAAAGATGTGAAGGTTTACTTACAGCAGGTCCAGCAGCACCAGCAGGGCCAGGGCTACCAGGCTCACCACGAGCACCTTGGGGTCCCTCACCACCACGAGTTCCCTGAGGGCCAACCTCTCCCTAAAAGGAATAGAGAATACGAATTAATTTCAGGCTAATGAATTTGTTTTATGAATAGAGTCATGACAGTGACACCACCAGAACCTCCTGAGTTACAACAATAAACACTGGTTCCCCTTTTTAGCTTAGTTTACGCCAGTGATGTGCTAACCCAGATTAATCTCCATGGTGTCTGCAATCACTGGTATAGCTGAAACCAACCACAGAACTGAAATGCTGTAATTCAGGAGTATGAATCCTTAATGTTCTACACAGTTAAAAATCAGCTTGATCTGAGCAGTGCCACAGTTTCCCAGCTGAAAATGAAACCTTACCTTAGCTCCAGGGCCACCAGGGAATCCTGGGGGACCAGCAGGTCCTGTTGGGCCCTAAAACAGAAGACAGAAGATGTATAAACTTCAAAATGTGATCTGTTGTAACACTAAATTGTAGTTTATCTAAATTTATCTAAAAGTATTATCTAATGCTGATATTAAGTGGGACTTGCTACTCACTGGAGGACCAGCAGCACCAACGGCTCCATCGTTACCACGAGCACCCTGCAGAAAACAAAAAGTGGAGCATTAGAGAGACACATAGAGACAACTTTCATGAACAGCATCTTAACTCTGCATTAAGAACAATTATAGTATGTTGGGCTCTTGTTTCTTGGTTTGACAGATATCAGGCCAATATCTGATCTACAGATTTACTGCTCTTCTTCAGCAACTGCTGCGAATTTCAGGTGCAACTCTGGACATGGATGACTTTTATGTTATGGTAAACTTTATATGGTTATAGTTAAGTATATATGAAATATTTACAAGATGGAGAAGGAATTGCTTTTGGTGCATGGTCACACTGAATACAAAATGATACAAGAACCCCAAGGGTACCATATAAAACTTCAACACACAACGTGTTTCGTTTCTGGAAAATGAAGGTCAGGTGTGAGCTGCAGAGCTAAGACAATTAGCTATCAGCTGTTTGACCTTTTCATATTTGATTAGACCATTAATTTTCCATGAACTAAAGCAAAACACAGTTGAGCTCCACAGCTGATGGTTAGTGGCCTGGGTAATGGGCTCAACAGTGCAAAAGTTGGCCTAGCCTTAATTTGCAAGTTGCATTTTCTGAGATAGGAATTTAGAAAGTGTACTTACAGCTGCTCCAGAGGCACCAGCACGGCCTCTCTCACCAGGAAGACCACGAGGACCCTGGGAATAGAATCGTAATGAGAAGGAGATGTCAGTACACATACAGAACATACATACATTTGAAACCAATAAAATATCCCCTAATATCCCCTAATTTAACTCATAAGGGTTTGAAAATGAATATGTGGCCGAGAGATTATTTACCATAGCGCCAGGAGTTCCATTCTCACCAGATGCACCAGCCTCTCCCTGTAAAGAAAATCAAGATGTTTTGCTATGGTTTGCAATTTTAATGCAAAATATGAGAATCAGAATTCATAGAGTGGCACTAACCTTAGGTCCGGCAGGTCCACTGTCTCCCTTAGCTCCATCTAGACCACTGAAACCCTAAAAAGAGAGCGTTCAGCTTAAGTTTGGTGCTTCTGAGACTCTGCAGGTTGAGGAAATTGCCTGTCTACATGCATGGTCACTTACTCTGTGTCCCTTGATGCCAGGAAGTCCAGGAGTTCCAGGGAATCCACGAGCACCCTATGTTACAGAAAGATATGGCAAGAGATTAGTAACAAGGTCTGAGGTACATTGTGTTCATTGTTAGCAGTGCTATGTTGATGAATAAAGAACAATTCCAAATGCAGAGACACTAACCTGTGCGCCGGCAGGGCCACGCTCACCTGGGCGACCAGGTTTGCCAGACTCGCCCTACAGTGAACAGAGAATACAAATATTGAGATTTGACAGATGTTTAAATCCATTAGCATAGAGGTTAACCTAGCTGATATATCTAATTATTGTTCCATTTTCTGTACTGTATATAAGTGACAAACATTGTGATGTGTCTGCTTGCGTTGTTGAATTGGAAACATTTGTACCATTTTGAGATTTTCACCCAAATTAAAGGTTCATTATAAATCAAGTGCATTATAAAAAAAAAAAAAAAAAAAAAATAAAAATATATATATATATATATGAACGATGCTTTTTGCCACTATTAATAAAGACAGTACTGACTGTGATGATGAAACAATTTGCTAAATATCCAACACTAGAAATGATCCCATTTAAACTGAATGTCCATGGGGAATGAGTTTTTATTAGTAGATTTACTCACATCTTCTCCATTCTTTCCAGGAGGACCAGCTGGACCACGGGGACCCATTGGACCCTGCAGAAATCATGCATATCAAATCAGGTTAGCAACTGGAGTATACATGTGCAAGTCATTCTGTGTCAGTGTGTGAATGCAGGATAGCACGCATAGCATGATCTAGCATGTTAGGCTAGGAAATATGTGCAAATTCTGTCAGCCCTTATAGCATTAATGAACTTGTGACCTGATTTAACCCTAGGTCATGTGTATAATTAGGTCACAAGTTTATATGGACATATTGTGGTTCAATTTAAACAAGTATTTACATTTTGATTTTAATAAATGGCACATATCATATAACGAAATTGTCTTATATAAAAATGGCATGTATATATGTTTATGTACATGACATTTTCCGATATACTTACAGCAGATCCAGCCTCACCAGGCTCACCAGGGGGTCCAGTGAAACCTTGGGGTCCCTGTAGAGGTGAATAAAAAATGGTCAATAAAAAAGTACAAATGACAATACTGCAATTACTGACTAAATAAATTAAAGAAATTTCATTTGTATTAAATGTTAACTCAATTAAAATTATTTCAGCTCAGTTACTAATTCTTTATTTTAATGGTTATTATAATTATTATAATGTTTCAATAACTAAGGAACTGCTTCAGGAACTATGGTAGACACTTACAGAAAGTCCAGAAGGTCCAGGGGGACCACGGGGGCCCATGGGTCCCTGTAAAGCAGAGAGAAGGATTGTTTAAAAACTGAAATGCACAGTCTACTAATCATCCATATGCCATACTCAGTTAGGACCTTTTATTATCCAGCTGGATAATATATGCACAGAAATAAAAATATTTAAATGGATAATGGAAATGAGAACAGTGACTGCCTCTGTGTGACATTATGCAAGAATTAAAGTGTAAATCTAAAGTATTAGATTAAACTTGCATGCTAAAATGTAATAAGACATAATGATATCGAATGGATCTAGACCAAGAGATTTAAACCCTGACATGCAGTTTATCCTCTTATATACAAGCCCTTCATAAGAAATTCATTTCAAAAGGGAAATGGTTTGGGTTCTAGACCAGGGCTATTGAGATGCCAATACTTCAGTAATAGGTCAGTAATACATGTAACCCCTGCTTTCTAATTGTGAGAATCAAGTGTGTTATGTGAAGCAAAAGAAGTATTGTTCCCTTTTGTAGACTGAAAATTAAATCATTTTCTACACAAGATGTTAGATTGTATTTTGGTGTGCATGCTTACCATGGGGCCAGGAATGGCCATGGCACCCCCACCAGATTTCTCATCGAAACCTCCAGACATTTGAGGAGAAAAGTTCTGTGGAGAGAGCACAAAGATGAAAATGAATAACATATATTTGTATTAGAAAGAACTAAGTCTTATCCCTATAACTATTTGGACACCATTAAGCCTAAGGCAGGCTCAGATAAATTCAAATCTCACTGAAAATAACTGAGACACAAGTCTATTATAGTTCACATGTCTTTCATGGTGTTCCTGGTGGAATATTTCCCTTTTATAACTAACTTAGTCCAGCTATGGTGCTGTCCATTCTGGTGGTTCTGAAATGTGCTTGACTTGTTTGGATTCCTGGGAGTGCCTACGTTTAACACGCTCTACCCTGTGGCTCTGATTGGAGCTCAGGTCATTCAGGAGGCCATCTGTAATATTTTGGACATCACCAGCTGCTTCCATGCATTGTCTGCTTGGTATTTCTATTCTACAAGGTAAGCTACTTACTCCGCCAAGGCCAGGGGGTCCAGGTGGGCCTGGAGGTCCAGGAAGTCCAGGCTGTCCAGGAATTCCATCATTGCCGGGAGGCCCAGGAAGACCCTGTTCACAGATTAAGAAAATGAGTGAGTTTGTGTTATAATAATCTAACAGGACTAGAAAGACAGATAGGCCTGAGTTGCTAATAGAACACAATGTGTTTGTAGTTGCTCATTCAGCCTGCTGCTGTTTTAGAGTCAGTAGATCACTATTAATATATATATAATGCAGTTACATATACGGCATTTAGTCGGGATGCACAGGTTTAATGCCCAAATGTTCTTCCTGGCACAACCCTCAGAACTGATCTGAACTTGGGAATGGCACTATGGGTACGCTGTCAGTGGCTGGGGTTTTATTCCATAAAGGTTTCACTCAACCTTTTACATTACAAGCCTCAGCCACGATTGAACTCAGGTCATGTGATATTGTTGTTCATAGCATGGAGCATTCAGTCAGTGTGTCACTACCACCTAATATACACATATTTCTCTTTAACTAAGCTATTGTTTAAAAAAAATAACTAAAAATAAACCTAATACTGAACAGGAACCAAGTATAAATTTAGAAGTGGGGATTTCACTGTTTTGCTTTGGTGCCTATTTGTGATACAGTGACTGCAATCTCAAAGTAACACTTAAGACAGTGCCATTGGTAAAGCATGTCGGCCACTAAATTTAGATATGCAGGTGACTGTCTTTAAAGCCTTTTCATTTCCAGTCTTATTATTCCATACACGGCCCAGAACTTGAAGCTACCACGATATATGGAATAAAGACCCTTATGGGTTCATTTTAGGAACACAATAGCACATGCAAACCAATCTGGCATGAACTACTAATAAAAAAACAATAGAAAATATTATATTATGAAATAACATAATTTAAAAAAGTAAATAGACTTACCCTTTCACCCTTCTCACCAGGCATAGCCCTGGGTCCCTGCAATAGATAAATATATAAAAAAAGATTAGTTATATTCAATGTTTTGTTTCTCGCATAAATACTTTACAAAATCTTATTCAAATTAATATTACTGTAATCGAGTAATTGTTTTACAGTCTAAATAGTAAGGGTAAATTGGTTAACATAAACAAACAAAACAATGTTTTATTAATGACATCATTTGTTTGATTTGTTATGATACAATTATTATAAAATAATTACCATAACGAAGGGTTCCTGCATGCCTGGAATGTAGAGAAAATTGATTATTTAAAAACAAATACAAATGCAAAATAAATGTTGTGGAAAGTCCTTAACTTTTATAAAACTTTAAATCAGAGCAAATGCCCGAGACCTTGTACCCTGGTCACATTTAAAGGGTCAATGATTAATGGTCAAGGCTTGGTAGGCCTTGTAGTAATTAATCAATTTGCTAAATCAATTCTAATAATATACAGCTTGCAAAAATGAAAGGATATTTTAAAATGAATGCAATCGCCTCTAATTTTTACAGCAGTGTATTTAATTCTCTGCAGAAGGGCAACTTTAAATTCAGATTTTCACAGTTAGATCTGAAATCCAGCAGGGGTTGTTAATGTCCTAATTGCATTTCTTTATAGTTCATATATATAGCATCAGACGTATTAAAATCATCAATCGGTAGGTTTCCCCTAAGGCAAATTTTCCACATTAAAAAAAGATGGTGGCTGTGAAAAATACCACACCTATTATACTACACAGAGGACTACTTTAGAAGTAATGACATGTCTGAAAGCACAGTGCCGTAGCATGCACCTCAACATGTAGCCATACCCATGTAATATACTTTATGTTGTATTTAATAACATAAAGTTATTGAGAAGGTGAGAAGGTGTTTCTCAGCCAGACTTTAACTACCATTACAGATTGATGAACAAGTCATGAAGCTTTTTACAACCTATTGTAATAGAATTGCACCAATGTGTGCCACAGACCAAAGGGCCTTGTTTAAATGTAAAAAGAAGGCTGACATACCATCGTCGGGGCAGACAGGGCAGCACTCATCTTGGGGAATCACTGGGTTGGCGCAGCCTCTAGTATCTTCGCAGATCACTTCATCGCACATAACCGTGCCACTGTCACACACGCAAATCTGGCATGGTTCTGGTTTCCACACATCACGGTCATTGTAGACCACACCATCTAGTGTGCAGCTGGTGCCTGTGCCTGATGCAAAAGAGGAGACCATGTTATAGCCTGAAACTGGCACTCAGCATGGCAACAACAGACCCAACGTAGAACTGGTCACCAATGTTATCAATATCATTGACAGTATTAGGCCAAAACCCCACTCAGGTACTGTAAAGTTTGTGTATAATAAGTTCAAGGTTCGAAAAATGTCAACGGTAACCAGAATTGTCTGGGGCAGGTGCAGGGACCAGTTCATTAACCTGCCAAGGAAGCCACATTCTCAAATCGTTGAGCAATTTCAAAATGAGCCTTGAAATAACTTGTGTTTATACGATTTTTCATTCATTCTCCCAGTATATCCATGTTAAAAGAATAAACTGTGTAGTCTTATCTTTGTAAATTATTGACTACATCTTATTTAAAGGATGATCCGCTAAGAATTGAGTACATTTTGGCCAAGCCAGGATTTGAAAGAAAATCATCAAATGAACTAATATTGGTTGTTTGTGCCGCTAGATGTCACTGCGCCTTGCAAAAGGATGAAAAATTGCAAGGAGAAAAGTTCCACGTCTTCTGGGGTTCAGTGACTTATCACAAAATGATCACAGCATAATTAAGACCCGTCGGTTTGGCAACGGCATGCGTTTTCCCTTAGTGGAACGGGCTGCAAAGCTCACACATGTTCTACATTATCATAACAAAGGAGGGGGAGGTGGGGTCCTGGGAACGCCTGCCAAAATGTGCCGTTCAAAACGCTGGCACGTGGAGGCGCTGTAGGATCAGTGGTCAGGCTCCAGAATAACTTAACTTAAGTTACAAAGATGCCAATAACGTCCCAAAAGTCCATCAAAAATGTCTATTCGTTCAGATACTTCCATTTCTGGACCAACCCTTTGGCGTCATTTATAGCCCATTGGATACAGGTTTGACTCTGGGACTCTGCATTCACTTATCCAAAGATGAGATCATCATTTTTCCAAAAGAAAAACCCCTCTCAATGGGTGGATAAAACACCCCTTGAAAAGCCATTTCCCCAACCACCTACATGTACAAATTTAGTTGCATCCTCAAATTTCCCTTAAAGTCGCAGTTTTGCGTATTTGCGCCCAAAAGCACACATTTCGAAAGCATATATTAAGCAGCACATCTGTCTAGTCTCAGTAAGTGATTGTGCAGATGTTAAAAGCTGTAGCTGCAGGGCATTAGAAAGACAGCACGCGCGCCTCTCAGAACCTGTACCAACTTGCATCCGAGAACGCAACAGGATCCCTTGGGACTAACTCACCTTTTAACCTAAGCTAAATACATTTATTTTATTCTGGCCAAAAGTCCACAAATCTGCATATACATATATATATATATATATATATATAAACAATAACCATATTCAAATAGGGCCTCTGCCTTAAGCATCCTGACCTTTTGGGTTTTTTTTTTTTTCAAATCCCATTTAACAAAAGAATCAAATGATATACTTACGATCATCCTCGCCCTGTCCCCTTGCTAAAAGCACTGTTGCGCTGAGCAACAGCGCCAGCCGAATATCCACAAAGCTGAACATGTCTAAATATTAGACATGTAGACTCTTTGAGGTGAGGGAAGTTCTCTTTTTTCTCCCTTTAGACTCCACACATACACAGTAGGGTCCGGTCTCCTCTGACTCCAGTAACGGACCCCAGCAGAAACTCCCTACTGCCTAAACGAACTTTTTGCCCAGGCTTTTATACTCCACAAAGTTTTGGGGAGGTGCTGGCCACACCAGATAAGTCGAGCATGTTCCCATTTAACAGAGAAAAAAAGGTCCCTCCTTCATTAGACAAAGGGGCTGTCTCAGGATCTTTAGACCTAACATCTAAAGAAACTTGATCTTTTAAAGAAAAGGTGAGAGTTGAGCCAGGAGAAAGAAAAAAAACCGTTTTTGGTTCGGATGGACGGAGTGACATGGCATAAGAATCAAGAGACGCTCAGATTAAACTAAAAAGCATCAGGATGCTGAGCTTTGTTTCCTTTATTATTATTATTGAGTTGTTTAGGATATGAATATATTCACTGAAAGAGACTTAGTGACAAGTAAATCTGGACAGTACACAAACTACAGAGCACTAAACAATGTATTAAATACATTCACTTCACTTATTATTTATTAATTGGGATTTCATTCGGTTTACTGGGATTACATTGGTGTGTTTTGCTCGTTTACTGGGCACGTCTCTCTAAAATCCCTTCTGCCCTATGGAAATGTTTGATGTCTTTTCCAAATTTCAATGCATTGCATCTGAACCCTCCAATAAAGAGCTGATTTAACTTTTAAGTCTCTGATTTATTTATAAGTTCTGTACAGACTTATGTCTTTAGATTCCTAATGGTGCTTATACGATTTAATGGTCACTCTTGGGATAGGGGAATTCCTAAATTATTTGGGAATTATGTAAGAATATAGTGGTGTAAATAGCTCACATAATATGACAGAATGCCATTAAACGGTTCAGTGAGATAAGAAAAGGAAAGACATTAAAAAGAGCCCTGCACCTTCTCCACCGCGCCACGCGCAAGCCGCGGCTGGTCGCGCATGCGTACTGACGTTATGAAAAAAACGTGTGGAGTTCAGGAGCGGTCCATCTGCGTTCTGCAGACACGTTGCATCTCTGTGAGAATCCACTCAGAGAGCTCTACCCCTTCATTTTTTAAAGCTTCGTCTATTTTCCACCATCTAAGAACTGCCACTGCTTCCTTTTTTTGCCTTTAAAACAGCGAGAGGTAAACGCAGAGGGAGATGCAAGAAAGTAAACGCCACCTCATCACCTTACGGTTTACATTTACATTTACAGCATTTAGCAGACGCTCTTATCCAGAGTGACTTACAACTCATCCAGTCTTACAATCCAAGCAATCGTGGATTAAGGGTCTTGCTTAAGGACCCAACTGTGGCAGCTTGCCAGAGGTGGGATTTGAACCCTTGACCACCAGGTCCAGAGTCCAGTACCTTAAC
>JAUZSU010000582.1:9165-25917 GCA_034780255.1 Parotocinclus maculicauda
GGCACTCGCAGAGCTGGGAAACCAACCAGGAGTGCCAAACTGAAAGAGAAGAAGAGCTTGAGCACTAATACGCTGCAAAATTCCAAACGGTTTTAGCAGCTCTTTCCTGCTATTTAACCCGGGTAGCAGTGCTTTGGAGCGACACTCGTTTCTTTTGAGTTTTGTGAGGCAGAAAGATTTTAAAGAGGATTAATTATGGCATCTTTATACACAATACAGACTCACACGTTGACCCTGTAGTTGTCTAGCCACAGGCCTCCCATAATTCTTTCAATCCTCATTTGGCTCAAATAAAGTCCGTCCAAATAACCCAATTATGAAGCCGAAACCTTAACTTTCGGGGTTGGCAATTACTGCCGAGGAGGCTGCAGCAGACCACAGCTTTAATTGACTTAGACAGACTGCTAATTTGTTGATACCAGCAGTGGAATGATGTGTCTGTCTATCTCTAAATTGGTGTTTACACACGGACCTCACACAGAGCCAGCGAATGGTACCAGGCGGCTGCCGCTGGGCCACAGGCGCACGCCTGCAGAGGGGAGGCCCATTACGCCGTTGTTTTATTACAGCTAATTTGTTACGTAAATAAGCCCGCTAATTTTCTCAGCCCCAATCTATTTGTTTGCATTTGTTTACTGACTTAAAGGAAGGTTTCAAATGGCTCGTTTTTTTCCCCGTTTTGTTTTGCTTCGTCTCTTTTCTGGCACTGCACATGGTCAGTTTGCAAAGTGCACTGGTAGAGCTGTTGTTTATGAGCCTGGGCAAATCTTGAAAACCGCAAAGCTTTATGGAACGAACGGACGGCATGAATAGCCATCGGAAGTTTTAAGCCAGCTAGTTGAGACCCAGACATACAGTACTTTGCAAAAGTCTTGGGCCACCCATAGATTTGTTATTACCATATATGATTACCATATATGATATATTGTTGACGATTGGACCCAAATAATTAAAATCTGGATTCATAACTCTATAATACTCTTTCCTTTGATCTTCATTCCAATCTATTTTCACTTTAGCATATCTTAGCCTTTTCACCCTGTTCCCCTTCTTAAAAAACGGTTTCTTGGCTGCTACCCTTCCAAAAAAGACCATACCTGATCAACTGACCTCAGACAGTAAAAGGATCACCTTGGCATCCCGATGAAGCTGCTAGAAGTGTAAGGGGGTGTCTAAAAACTCTATTTGCCACTGTAGAGCACATAAGCTTTGTTATTCAGTTATTCAGACTGTATTTTAATAAAGAGACTGAGAAATAATTAGATATGTTCATAATACCATTACAAAACATAAAGTAGTATATCCAATTTAATGGTGACCTAAGACTTTTGCACAGCACTTTACATAAATACAAGCGACCACACGCAAAGCCAACCAGACTCACCACAACAGCAGTGAGGCTCGGGGCATAAGCGGTTAAGTGAGTGCACACCCACCTCTGTACCCACAAAAATCTGGCTCGTTTCCAAATGTGCATTCCCATACCCATTCTTAAAACCAGTCAGTCTCCATAATCAATTGTATTCCAGTTAGACTCCCAGTCGGTCAGATTTAAAGTACTGTGCAAAAATGTTAGGCCACCATTTGATCTGTTGCCTTAGCAATGGCATAATGACCATATAGAACATTATCAATGATGGACCAAAGAATTTCAAACCTTGATTTGTCACTCCATAATACTTTTTTTTCCCACTGATCTTCATTCCAATCTTTGTGAACTTATCTTAGCCTTTTCATCCTCTTCCCATTCTGAAGATAAAAAGTGGTTTCTTAGCTGCTACCCCTCAAAAAGACCATTCTTGATAAACCCTCTTCAGAATGTACAACAGTTGCTATTGCACAATGTAAGAGGAGGACATGCTAAATATTTGTTTTTTTAATATGGCACACAATTGTCCTCATTGTATTCTAATAAGGAGACTGAGAAATAAAGATATATAGTAATTATACCATTGCTAAAACATATCTAATCTAACAGTGGCCTAAGACTTTTGCACAGGTAACAAGACTTTTTAAGGGTTTAAGGCTTTTATTTGTTAAGTACATCATTAGCCTGTGTTTATTCATGTAGCACGTGGACACAAAAAGTCCAAGCAGTTGTGGGTTAAGCGTCTAATAGTGGCAGCGTGGCATTGATGGGAATTGAACCCTGGACGTTCTGGTCCATTGGGTAAATCTGAGTGGCTGCTTAAAGACTGCAGTGATTTCATTCTGTGCATCACATAGCTCCATCTACCAACACTTTCGGAAGTATTCTAACTTTTTCTTGCTCTTGTATGGAATCTTCAGATCTTTTCCAGTAACAACACGGAGTGTTCCAGACTGCTAGAGGAAATCAAGTGTGCCCGATGCTCACCTAACGCCCAGATGCTCTTCCGCTTATTCGAGCAGGAGTCGACTCCGCACCGAGAACCAGAACTGCCTCGCCTTTGCTTTGACTACTGCCGAGAGTTCTACTACACCTGCAGGGGACATGTACCAGGTAACCCATTCACAGCTTGAACTTATCCCGTATATTATGAAAAAAAAACAGTAAACAACTATGTGTGGGAACTGAAAATCTCTACTGTTTTTTGAATATCTATCTAAAAATGAGCCAAACGTTTGGCATTGTAGAAAAAGCATGATTCGGTGTTTATTCTGATGGTCTTTTCACCAAGCAATCCAGCTCCCAAGCTCATCTTTTTTCAGAGAGCGCATGCACGTTTACAGCGTGCTTACTTAGCCCAAAGCCCGAAAGAAAAGACGTCAGGGCCAAACCTCTTCCAAATGTTTGAATAAAACCCCAGTAAAGGTTAGAAACTGTGGATTATCATTCCAAAGATGCTACGCAAAGACACTTCTCGATGGTATTGCTTTATCCCACAGCGCCGGCCACTGTTTATGGGTCGTGACTCACACGGGGGCACGCACACACTCACACACATAAATAAACCCTAACAAAGCTGAGTGATTAGCTCTGGCATTTGGGCGCACGGCTTGCCTTTTTCCTCGCAACACCATCCCACATGATGCTTTGGAAAGCTCCTGCAGCAGCAGGCATGCTGCTCTTTAGTCTCATCACAGAAAGAATTATGCCAATGTCTAAATGTTTCTGGGGTTTGGTGCAATCCGAAATGCGGTTAAAGCGTCTCGCCATCGTTAGGATTTGCAACGCTTGGGTTTAACAGTACCGTTTTGTAATTTCTGCTAGATGATTTACGTAAAGAGGGACAAGGTCAAAGATGCAAATCCCATTCTTGGCCATTAAGCAAAGAAAAATGTTTGTTATTTGAACAATGTGTAAACCTCAGCTCCATCTTGCACCCTAAAAGAACAGTTTTAAACCTTGCAAAAATAATCACTTTCTTTTAGTTGTGGAAGCCAAAAAAATTTATTTTAAGAAGCAGAGAATCTTCCATACTGTTTAACAGACAAATCATTAGAGAAACCGATTTAAATGTTTATGCTAAATGAGTTCAAAATCAAAATAAAAAAGCAAAACGTGGGGCGGCACGGTGGCTCGGTGGGTAGCACCGCTGCCAGGTCCCGGGTTCAATCCCAGGGTGGAGTGGCCTGGGTCCTTCCTGTGTGGAGTCTGCATGTTCTCCCGTGTCTGTGTGAGTTTACTCCAGGTACTCCGGTTTCCTCCCACAGTCCAAAGACATGTGTGTTAGGTCAATTGGTGTCTCTAAAGTGGGCCTTGGTGTGTGACTGTGTGTGTGTGTGCCCTATGATGGATTGGCACCTCGTCTAGGGTTGTTCCTGCCCTTGCACCTGGAGTTGGCTGGTCCATGACCCCGTGTGGATTAAGCGGAAGATAATGGATGGATGGATGGATGGATGGATGGATGGAAATGCAGTGTGTGTGGAAAGTAGATCTGTTGTAAAAGAGGCTGCACCTCCAACATGGCAAAACAAATGAGACACCACTAGGAAAATGACCTTCAGCAGTGTACCGGGTTTGACCAAGCCCAAATTCTGCGATAACAGGAGTAAAGTTTAACATGGTTTAATGTACTAAAACAATGACATGAATGCTTTTCTCTTTTAATGTAAACCTGTAAGAAGTAAAACACTTAATACATAAAAAATGTTCCCTTTACCTTTGGACCACATGTTTGTCATTTCAGCAGTATAAATTACTTATGACCAATAATATTATTAATAATAAATAATAATAAATAATAAATGACCAATAATAACAGACCAAAATAACTGACCAAACAATAATAAATGACCAATAATAACTGAGAAACATTTGGTGTTGGAGTTTTTAAACGAGAAGAAATTATTTCATGTAAAAATGATTTCTATTTAATTGGAACATAAAAAAATTAAGATCTTAATACCTCAACTTTTCACAAATATTTTTCAATGTACATCACAAGCTGAAAAATATAGATAATGCATTCATTCATTAAAATGACTAAAATAATATATATGATAATAAAACTACCATTATTTATATATATATATATATGGCAGTAAAATACATACACCAAGCCTTTGTGAACAGCAAAATACTGAATTAAAATAATTATTTCAGATTATAATTTCTTAAGATCTTTAAGACCTTGTTTGTTAAAGCAAACGGATTAATAAGATCGTCGTTAAACGACGCTTACCTGTAGCTCTGAAATGATAACTGCATCTAACTTTTCGAACAGATCAGTACCGTTTCGATATAAAAACCAGGTTCAAACATATCAGAAAAGGTGGAACTCCAGTACCACTGACCTTTTAAG
The DNA here is from genome assembly GCA_034780255.1 of Parotocinclus maculicauda. Taxonomy (NCBI): domain Eukaryota; kingdom Metazoa; phylum Chordata; class Actinopteri; order Siluriformes; family Loricariidae; genus Parotocinclus; species Parotocinclus maculicauda. The sequence goes on from JAUZSU010000582.1 coordinate 13,893, forward strand.
GAAACCTTTCAGGTACTTTCTAGACACGTTTTATTAGCGCATTAGACTTTGGCATCATATTGGCAAAGCCAGTGGTCTATGCCAATAACTGGCAGTCATATATCCCCAGAAAAAGACCAAGTGGCACTCTCAAATGTTGTCGACTTGCAGCTGTCAGACACACCTAGACAACCATGAGCAGACCCCCCAAAGTGACTTGGAAGCGTGAATGAATGCCTAAATGACCGGTTTCTTCCCCCAAGTCTTTGGCAGGCGTCTGCATTTACGTCAGCTCACCCCGGTGTGTTTGGAGCACAGTCCTGTTACTACGGTCTAGACATGACTGACCCTGACACCTTGCCCCACTGTAGAACAGACCCACACACACGGTGCAAGATGCAGCGGAAAGTACCAGCTGTTTTAAGAAGCTCGCTCACGTCGTTCGTTTGTTTTTCTTGCTGGTGCATTCAAGACAATCTAAACAGCTCGGGCTCGCTTCCCAGCCTCGAAAATACAGGACGAAGGATAAAAAAATTGTAACGAACGGGGCAAGCGACTGTTGCAGAGTTTGTTTTTTTAATATCATGAATAGGAAGCCACTTCCTGTGTATTCCTGGGCACGTCTGTGGCGTAGGGTCACGACTGTCACTGCTTTCGCACATTCCATCCAGCTGGGATGGTATGTAGATTAGATCGGTCACAGATATGCAAACAGTTTCCACAGGCCACACACATACATGTATACAGATACACACAAATCAGACACCCTAAACATACAGCCTACGTCAGGGATACTCTGACGTAACTTTTGGCCACCCGGGGTGCCACCACAATAGGGGGAAGAAGCAGAATGGAGTTTCAGCTCAAGATTTTAAGTCATAATGTTTTGAAATAGTGCTAAAAATGGAAAGATTGTTGCTCATAGACAAGTACCGTGGGGACATGGACCATTTCTGGTAGCAGGTTTTGGGGAAAAAAAAGGGAAAATTGGATTCAGCTGAAAGTCAGAGCGGTGAAACAGGGTGGTCAGATATTGGCCACCCCAAAATTGTTATGGAGGCATAACCGGATGCTGGGCAAGCGTCCACCTACACAATCTGAAGAAAGTAATTATGCACATTTATGTGTTTATGTACTGTCAATGCCTTAAAGTGGCCGTGGGGTCCATTCCCCCATCAGCACCAAATCCCTACCTTCATTTAGGACAAGTACTCATGCTGGCTTAAAATACTACGAATAGACTTTATTGTTTTGTATTGTATATTACAAGGAGGATTGGGATTGGATTCAATTGGGGAGGCATATGGAAATTTAAAAGGTGCACAAGGGCTTTGGAGAAAAAAAAATAGCACTCGCCTACATTATTCCTGATTCTGCCTTAAAAAGACAGCTGCTCAAACGTAATAAAATGATCTGTAAAGTTTATTCAGTCCTGGCTGGGAAAGCATACAGATGAAGACAGATAAAGAGCCAGAAACAGAGAACGAGAGATACTGAAACAGAGACGGAGAGGTGGCCATAAGCGGTAAATGCTAGCGAACGGGAGCGTAGGCCAGAAAAACCTCAGTCCTTCTCCCTCATCCCCTTTCCCCCCCTTCAAAATCAGCATATGTGGTGACGAATGACACATTTATTTTTCTACAAAGGTTGTGTATATGTAAAACTGCTGAAGTGCATCAAGATGTCAAGTACTTTGGGTGGCCACCCAGGTTGCTTTGGAAGATAACCAGATGGAAGTATAACCATAGTGCCAACGATGTGGACAGTGTGTCTCTCTCTCTTTCTCTCTCTTTCTCTCTATCTCTCTCGCCCTCTCTCGCTCTTTCTCTCGGCAGTACATTAAAACTGGGCTGTACTGTAGAGAGGCAGAGACAGTGTGTGGCCACATAGTAATTTTGCCATATGTTTAGGGAAGTTGTTAACCATAAATGACTCAAATTAGCAAGTTATTTTCATATACGTATAATTTATTTTCATGTGTATGCCCCTAATGTTCTGGGCATTTTCCCGATTTTTTTTCCTGCTGTTTCTTATTTGAGAATGAAGGCAAAACAAAAGTGCGTTCTTTGTTATATATGTGAAAGTAGTACAGCTGTTTTGACATAAGCCTTCTGCTTTGATGCCTTCAATTATTAATTGTTATTACATTTACATTTACATTTACGGTATTTAGCAGACGCCCTTATCCAGAGCAACTTACAACTGATACAACCTTACAATCCAAGCAATTGTGGGTTAAGGGTCTTGCTCAAGGACCCAACTGTGGCAGCTTGGCAGTGTGACTAATATCAATTATAAAGTCAAAGTTATTGCTATAGCACTTTTTAACATGGAGCATTGTCTCAAAGGAGCTTTACAATGAACTGAGCAAACCTAGGGTACCCGCAGAAAACCCATGCAGACACAGGGAGAACATGCAAACTCCATACAGACAGAGCCCAGGGTCGAGATTGAACTGGGGATTGTGGAGATATGAGGTGGCAGTACCTACTACTGCACCACTGTGGCATCCAGATTTTGGACCATGACTGTACATTTCAAAATGGCGTATTTATGTCTGCTGTCAGATTTCCATCGTAAATTCAAATTGTTGTCGTTTGATTGAAATACCTGTAAACACAGGCGTATTTATTATCGACAAAGTGTTCTGCAAGTGAAAAATACACAAAGTTGCTCTCAAGAAGAATTCTCAATGTCTTCTGACAAACCAGGTTTAAGACTTTTTGGTGGACAACCTAAATCCAATAAACACTGATCAGCTGGTTGAGATTTTCTAGACATTTCAGCCCTTACTCAAGTTCATACTTGATGCACTTTGCTGACCAGTGATAAATCTTAATAGATCATCTGCCTGAGACTCCCCAGCAGTGCCCCAAACGGTAGCATTTACAAGCTTGTTATCTGTCCTTCAGCAGCAGAGCCACTCCAGTCCACCTCAGACCAGGCTGTTGTCCTCATAAAGGCATTTACTGCTCAGCCTCGCTGCCTGATGCTTCCGTAACTCGCCGTCACTACGCACTCACACCAGCAGGACTTAGATAACCAGTTGTGTGTGGGTGGCATGGCTGCATGTGTGTCTTTAGGGGTGTTTGATCTCTATTGTGTTTAGATGCTTAGGGATATCCTATCACCTCTGTCGTTAGTGTGTTCACCCCCAGCACCAGCGCACACACACACACACACACACACACACACACACGCTAACTCCTCAGGCGGCTCAGTGGGGCTCGGCAAAGATGAAAGTAAGTAGAGGAGTGTGTTTGTGTTTCGATCACTGCTGTATTTGCTCTTGCCTCCACAGAAAACCTTCCTCTCCATGAGGGTTTTACTAAGAGGAAATCACCAGGCCGGTTGTTTTTAGGTCACTGAGGAGCTGTTAGCAAGACGTACATCAGTACAAACTTCCACGCCATGCTCCCTGCGTTCGGGTTTTATCATTCGCACCCGGTAAATGTCTTCATTTCGCGATCTTTCGAGATCCTCAGGGATTTGTCTTGGCTGTTTATAGAGACATAAATATGTTTTCCCTGAAAGCAAGCAAGCAGATCTAATCTGCTCAACACAATCAATCAACACTGGATGCGCACGCTGCGGTTTATCATTTCTTTTGACGCGACATACATGTTCCAGATGAAATTGGCCATGTTTGACACGTGCTCGCGTTTGGCAGGCACTTATCTGATGAAATGCGCTATGGCGCGGCTCAGACTAACCCTATGCAAGGACGCAGATGAGAATGGCAAAACCTGGTCAATGTAAACAAAAGGCAGCTGCAGTCAGTCAACATGGTTTCAGTTGTGTTGAGGAGACAACAGGGGACATACATTATATAGACAAAGATTTGTGGACACACAAAAGATCTTCCAAAAGGGCTTTTTTATTGAACATGAATATGAGGATGGCTCACAGTCTAACTAATGTTAGACAACAAACCCTGGCTCAATTTTGGCATGCCAGTGCATTTCAGGCATCTGTTGGAGTTAAGGTCAAGGTTCTATGCAGGTTCTCAATCAGCGAACACAGATGTCTCCTATGAATGTGTCATAATGAGAGTCACTGGGGGATCAGTACAACCCGTTCCACTTTTTTTTCTATGGACAATAAAATGTGCTCTATATTGTGAATGTGTTACAAGTTTGTGTTGCTGAAATAGCAGAGATCAAAAGTTAGGGGTGTCCACACACTTTTGCCTATATAGTGTATCTATGAGCTATTACTGACATTTGCATACATTACGTTAGGCTTAGGGTTATTGTTATTGGGAACACAATTTGCACCAGTAAACTACAGAAAGCAACTATGAAAAATTCGGTGTTCAAATAGCAAATTGTATTTTTTGGATTTTAGCAATAATGATAACTTGACGATACGTTGGCAGTTGGTATTCTTAAGTTGCTCGAACTATCTCTCTGAACCACCTGACTTGCCATCTGTTGCTTTTCATGTCAAACGGCACTTTTATTGCAGAACGATTCCACTGAGGATTGCTGAGTGTGTTTTTGTGCTGCTACATTGAGCCTGTTGTGGACAGCTGGTTTTTAAAGTTTGTTATAATCTTCATATTTCATGGTGGTTAGTTAGTGGTCAAGCTGTATTGAACGGCAACCGATTCCGAAATGCTGCAGTCTTTTGAGCCAAGTCTAGTATAATAACGGCTGGTCGTGTCTGTACTGTGTCTCTTGGTGGAGTTTGTTCATTCATTTTTAACTTTAGTCATGTGCTTTTCTGTAGAACCCTAGTTTGGGTTGTTTCTCTAATGTGCTGCATGCACTCAGTGCACATGCATAGTACTATATCTTACCTGATATGACGTAAATACACAAACTCTCAAAGCGTGTTTTTGAATTTTTGATAATGTCAGCCCGCACATTGTTAAAACAACAATTAAGATATTATTTTAATGATACATACTGCAAAGCCCTCCGTTATGAATATTCATTTTTTCTTGTTATCTGTATATTGGGTTTCGCTGGGTACAATCAATGTCTGTTGGATGAATGTGGCATAGCAGAACTTGTTACTATTTTTAACTTATCCTGCTCACAAAAATCAGGAGATATGTCAAAATTAAATGTCCCATAATTTAATATCCCCTAATTTTTTGGAGCAGTATGCTTTTTCTTGGAGTTGTGTTTCAGCCTCAAACAGATATGCTTGATTCGGAAAAAAACAAAAAGCCCTTTTAAATTTACATTTGTACCATTTAGCAGACATCCTTATCCAGAGCAACTTACAGCTCTTACAATCCAAGCAATTGTGGGTTAAGGGCCTTGCTCAAGGACCCAACCGTGGCAGTGTGGATCAGCCAGGCCAGAGCATATAATAATATTTAGCTCTGGCTCATCTAATCTATTGTGAAAATCTTTGCAATATTTGGCGATAGTCGAGACCAAATGTCAGACATTTTTTTATTAAGTGTTAATACTGACATCCCTTAGATGTCCTACTGCCGCTCCATAGCCACAGATGGGTTCGGGCTTGAGCCTGTGGTGCAGCGTCTCGAGCTGTTTGAGCTTGCCTGGGAACAGCTTTAACTACAGGGGATTCGGCCGGCCTTGGAGGCGATGACATCATCCCCTAAGACCCGTGTGGTGTCTGTTTCAGGCTGAGCGCAGTTGTCTGTCTGTGTTTGGCAGAGCTGTTCCAAGCCGACGTGGACGAGTTCTGCCAGTACTACGGGAGGAGGGACGAGGGCCTGTGCTTTCCCGATTTCCACCGAAAGCTCCCACGTGGGCAGGACTCCAACTACTTGGGTGACGAGAGAATAGAAGCGATCAACAGGTATGAGTTAATTATTGCATACAACTCAACACTTTTCAGGGAAACTCATATTAAGATGCAGAACTGTGCAAATGTGTTAGTCCACCATGACATTCATTATTGGTATCATTATTTTGACAACGGTATTATGGCCGGATATAATTATTGTTCAGTCTCCTTATTAGGATATGACCAGAAATATAGGAAATTTCTATGCAATATTAAAAGAACTTAAACAGTCTAAAGAAAATAGCTTCTATAGGCAACAGTGAGTATTCATTGTGTATTTATATATAAAAGTATTTATTGTGAGGCACACTTACACTTGAAAATAGCAGCATCTGAACCTCCTACAGTCCAAAGAAGCTTGATTAGCAATTATCTTTTTGGATGAGAAACAAGGTAAAAAAACAAGATAGGTTAAAGCTCAAAAAGATTGGAATGGAAATAAGTGGGAAAGAGAATAATGTTGGGATAAATCAAGGTTTTCCAGTTTTTACAGACAATATTTACGTCTTATATAAATATATTAAATATATTTAAGTCTTGTCCAGAGTTACAGACTACAACTAATACAGTCTCACAATCAAAGCAGTTCTGGGTTAAGGTTCTGGCTCAACAGTGGCAGTGGATGGATTTGAACTCTGGACCTTCTGGTCCATAGGCCACTCCCTTAACTGCTAGGCCACCACAGTCCCAGTATGTTATATATGCTTTTTTATAGGCTTGCTAAAACAATAAATCATATTATGGAAAAGGATGCTTGCACACATCTGTATATACTTAATGTTTGTTAACACCTGGGCCCAATCTTACCACTGACATACTGTGGTAATTTTTGCTAGAGATGTGCTGCCATGACAGAACATATTATGTCTTTGACTGAACATTGATTCCTCTATCAGGCTTCCTCTGACACGCATGAATGAACATACACGTGAAAATGTTCCTGCTTGTACTCATGGCCTCGGGCCATTACCACCCCCATCCCATGGTCAAGCCACGTTTGTTTGTCCAGTGCCGATTCAGCCAGCTTTGAGTGAACAAAGAAAGTGCTTATATGGCTATTTCTCTGATCTGGACCAGGATGCTTTAATGCTTATTCGAAAAGACATGACCAGGCTTTAGACCAGCTACATGAGCTGACAAAACTACAGGAGAACCACAGGCAGCCATGGCTAAGAGACCTGAGAGTTTACTCACATGTTGAATTTGAACCTTTGGTAGTTATTCATGCATGTTCTTGCACTGCTTTTTTGCCAAACAAGCATAATGTACCAGTTTGTGGAATCACTCATCCAGACCCATAACAGCTTAGTAAATTACACCGATTCAAAGCAACTCATAGTGGAGATGGGCCTTGCTCCTGGAACTGGATTTGAACGCACAACCAGTAAAAGTCCAGATCCTTAGAAATGCCATTGCATTCACCTGTTAACTGTATAAAAATTAAATTAGTCTGGGAAATACAAACATTAGACAGGGTTTCTTACATTTAGTTTGATTTGTATTGCATTCGCAGGCAGTATGAACCCAAGATATTTCATGTTTTGTCTGGTCAACTTCATCCATTCTTACATTTCAGTTTTGCAATACCTTCCAAAATAGTTGAGATGGGGCAATTTAGACTAGTAACAAGGTACAAACAAACAAAAGTATGACACAATTCAAACAGTTAATGTCAACAGGTGATTATAATCATTATTTAGTACAGTACAAAATAAATACAAAGGTCCTTGTTTTTTCTTCCTTGTACTTCTCTGAAGTGTGTCAACAAATTCAATATTATTTAAATGATATGTTCCTAAAATAAAGATTGGAAGGCATAACATCAGTTCCCTTGGCAAAGTTAACTTACAGTCCTGTGAGAAGCATTAATGCATAAAGGTACTTTTTAGAGCAACATATGCTACCTTCAAGGCATCATCTTTTCCAGTGACACCCATGCATTTTCCAACTAGACAATGCAAAACCACATGCTGCACACATATGGCATGGCTGTAGAAGAAGAGGGCACAGGTACTAGAGTAACCTGCGTGCAGTCCTGACCTGTCCCACACAGAACGTATGTGGATAATTTTTAAACCAAAAATACGACAACGACGACTCTGTACTGTTGCACAAGAAAAAGCCTTTTATTGCCATTATTAATGCATATATTTTTTAGTACAACTTCGATTTGGATTCCAGTTCCAGAGATTTAAATGTGTTTACAGGAATGGGACAAAATAACAACCGAAACTTTTTTGATACGCTTGCTATTCTAGGTGCCAAATCACCTCTAAGTTCTGAGAAGGAATGGCATCATTACAAACTGGTAAATCCTTTCCATCCCAATTTTTTGGGAATGTGTTGCAGGACTAACATGCAGGAATGGATGTTCATTACCGAGTGACATTAAGTCGACCAGGCAAAACAACAAATATTTTGAGTTCATAATATCAGTAAAGAAAAAAAAGTGTTTTTTGGCATTTCTCATCCCAACCTGTTATGATTTGGTGTTGTAAGCACCTACCATTACTCTGCCATTAGAGCTGGATGTCCATACATGTTTGTTAATCCTTTGAGGACCAAGGGACATATTTGTCCCATACTTTTAAATGGACACCAAATGCGATTGAAACAACGTACGGTCCTAAAAGGGTTGCAGGAAGTGTTGCAGTGTTGAAAAAAAATGCATTACGTGTTTTTTTCTTTCCAGGACCGTAGGGTATTTCGTTCGCATTTGGTGTCCATTTAAAAGTATGGGACAAATATGTCCCTTGTTCCTCAAAGGGTTGAAATGGCAACATAATGGCACCCCACTGATATGCCACACTACCATTGCCCATATGTCTTAACATAATACATGAATAACTCTCCCAATGTACCAATGCAGCTGCTTTGTGGAAGCTGTCTAAATGTACTTGCTAAATAATCAACAAAATTAAGATCTGATCGACACTCTCCCCTCAGCAGGAAGCACAAGCACAACTGCTACTGTGCTCAGGAGATACTCAGTGGACTACGGCAGCCCGTGGCCGTGGTGCACTGTGGGGACGGGTCTCAGCGGCTTTTCGTTGTGGAGAAGGAAGGATTTATCCGCATCCTGACCCATGACATGGAGCTAATTAAGGAACCCTTCCTGGACATCCATAAACAAGTGCAAGCCGGGATCAAGGTGAGAGACACAGCAGATGAGTTGGGCGATATCTCAAACATATTTTTATACCTTAATTAACTCACCGGCCACTTTATAAGGTACACCTATCTTGTTAACACAGATAGAAAATCACATGGCAGCAACTCAATACATTTTGGCATGTAGAATTGGTCAAGGCAACCTGCTGAAGTTCAAATCAAGCATCAAAAAGATTTAAGTGACTTTAAAAGTGGCATGGTTGTTGGTGCCAGAAAGGTATTTCAGAAACTACTGATCTAACTGGGATTTTCACGCACAGTCCAAACAGAGAGGGCGATAAATACCTTGTTAATGATAGAGGGTAAATGAGAATGGCCAGACTTGTTTGAGCTGAGAGAAAGGCAACAGTAACTCAAAAAGCCCTGGCATGATGTACCTAATAAAGTGGCCACTGAGGGTGGTAATAATTCAAACAGGTTTTAACTTGGTCTGTTCAAATGTTGCTAAATGAAGAAATGACTTCCTCTTTGCTGCTCACAACAAATAAATGCATAGACATATTTACAGTACATGTATTTATGGTTAATTGAAACATCATACTTGAATTCCTTGAACAGGTTTCTTTAAAAAAGTCATAGGACCGTATTTAGGTTTGCTTACAGGGCCATGGAAGAGTAGGGTTCATTTTCTGTTGGATCTGTTCTACTACCTGGCTTCAATTTCCCAAACATTCAAGTGCCCAGAAATCACCTGACTCACCTGTACACTAGGTGTCAGTATACACTTAAAACATAGACCCCTAATCTTGATTAATTGGGAAGGGGAGCAGCATATTCCTGCACATTCCAACATGTGCCAATCAAACTTGGGTAGTGTTAGGGTAGGACTGAGTAGTTTACAAATTGGGCAAAAACGCTCAGGCGTGGATTTGTTCGTTTTAGTTTAATGTAATATCAGCATCAGTGACTATTTATGACAGGAGCAAGGTTACATCCATACTAGTCTTACACATTCACACTGGGTTAGTTTAGAGCAAACAGTTAAAGTAAGGCAATGTGGTGGAAACCAGAGTACCCGGAGAAATCGGAGTACATGCGAACTCCGCACAGGCAAAGTCTGAGGTTAGGATGCCTAGGGGAAAGCTGGTATGCTGGACCTAATACTTTTGTTTGACGGAAGCCATAAATGCATTGATAGACAGTGTTACAGACAGTGTTACAGACAACACCATAGATCAGTCCGATGAATTGTGACTCAACGAGTGAATGTGAACCAGTTTATATAGTTACAGAAGAATAAGAGAGGGGGGTTCAAACAAAGCAGTACTACTTACAATAGGACAGGCACGTGCTCTTTTGAGCATTTGCATGCTTGTTACAAACAAATAGCAGAGTAATTCACACAAACATGAGTAACTTAGACACACAAAAAGTCTCTTTAGCTTTTAAGCTTTAACTCCAGCCTCTGCTTGTGGATCCAGAAAAGTCATTGGCTGTTAAGGTGAGTAGCTGTTTAAGGCTACAGCATCCAGGGCTGAAATTTATATTGTTTATTTCCCATTATTGTGTATTATCATTTATAAGACTTTGGCTGTTGAAATGAATTTATGTTGATAGGATGGACAATGCCTACCTTTAAATATTTAAGTAGTAATTAAATTAATTCAAGACATTTAAATACATTTTCATGCTCAGTATATGATTACAGATACACCACAACTGGCATTTCAAACTGCAGTTTTATATAGCACTTACAAAATTAACTTTTCTCCCCACCAAACTATATATAATGTGTCCATTTTCAGCACCAAAGTGGTATGTGCATAAGCTCAGCTCAGTTAGCGAGAACATGTTTCTGAATGTTGGCTCTCGGTGCCAACAAGCCCTGCCGAGTATGGGTAAACACACGTATTCAGTGTCAGGCACGGTCATAATGAAGGGTTTGAGGAGAGCCGAGAGTACGGCTTCCTCTGACACACACACCGCACCGCTGCATGGTTTCACTCCAGACAGGAAGCTGCGGACATGTCTGTGCTTCTGAAGGGGAATTAGCACCTATCTGACATCCATCCTGCCGGGCCTCCCACCGTCAGGGAAGTCTGACTTCCAGAGGGCAGGACGCCGCCACGCACCTCTATAAGAAATGGAGAATTTTAGTTTATATATAACCTGTATTTCAAGTCTCCTAAAAAGACCATTAGAGATACCCTATTTAAGTAATGGTAGGCTTTTAATGACCATACAGAATATACTGTAGTTATTTCTCTGTCAAATGTATTTATATAGTGCTTTTTACAATTTAGCATTATCTCAAAGCAGCTTTACAATCTTTTATTATCTTAAAAGGCCAATCCCAAATTGAGCAAAGAAAAACTCCCTGAATATAGAAGGAAGAAACCCTGGGAGGACCAAGACTCAAAAAGGGACCAATGTTCCTTGGGTGGCCCAGATGTTCATTGAAATAATTAAGTTGTAGGAATAGTACAATAAATAATACTTAAAAATGAAAATTAATAATACAATTTAAATCAATAATTAATTAAATAACAAAATAGATTCAAGATAATAAATCATCTGCGGTCCTTGGAGGCACATCATCACCTGATAAATGTTACTGCACTCTGGTGGGACTGTTTTCTGTTGATGAAAACCAGTAGAGTGATGTTGAGTTGGAGGAACATCTAAGTGTGTGGTGCTGGAACTGGTACCGAAACATTTGAGGACAATCACTGATGCCATGTGCAGCATGAGACTCTGGTAGCGTTAACTATAGCATCATAGCTAAAAGGGAAAGAACCATAAGGTAATTTGGCCAATAGCCAAGAGCCAACCGAGCCATGCGTCCCAGTCTAAATCTAACCAAAAGCCTGAGTAAATAAGAATGTTTTAGCCTAGACTTAACAATTTGGGGAATGTCTCTATTAATAATACAACCAGATAATACAGGAAATGGTTGGATCAAAAAAGATCTGAAAACCAGCTTGTATAGGCAGCTTCGGCCATTACTTAGTGTGAACCTTCTTTACATTTGCTCACCAGCAACATCTGGAAGCTGGAAGCTAAGGTGACCCTTCTAGCATCTGAAGAAGCTTGATCAGGAATGATCTGGAATCTTTTTTGCAAAGGTAGCGGACAAGGGAACAGGGAACAGGGTGAAAAGACTGTG
>JAUZSU010000584.1:0-20624 GCA_034780255.1 Parotocinclus maculicauda
AGGTGGCCCAAAGTGAAAATAAGATGTTGTTCATATTCAGTCTGTTTCTATTCTGTCAAATTCATTTTAGTGAATACGTAACTGTTTTCTATTCACACATATATATTTGCATACAGTAACATAGAACAATCCCTGACAATGCTCAAATGTACTTTTTATAACTGTATTGTAAAAAAAGAACTGCTATGTGTTCCTTACTGATGTTCTGATGACGATGATCTGTTGTACAAACAAAATTCTTCTAATTTGTTGAAATTGTGTTTGTTTTTCCTAAGGTCCCTGGAACTGACCTCAAACATAATGTTACTATTCTTGATAACAGAAGTTGTTTTCTATTTTAAATGTTATATGCAAAAAATATGTATTTAGAAATGATATAAAGCAAGTAAAGAAGATCTCTATTTACAATTTTAGGTCAATCATTGAGATTTTATGGTGATCTGCATTTTTTTCTGAAATGTATTTATGATATTTCTCCTCAGTCGCGGAACAGGTATTCTGGAGGTATGGGGGGTATGACTACTATTTAAGTAGTCAACGAACAAACAAAATATGTGATATGAACTTGGGTCACACTTTTAATGTCAATAATTTTTTCAAGGTTTAAATTGCTGGGGTAAAATTGACCCTAAGCATAAAAGATGTTAGTAAATTTGCAGGAGGGTTAATGTACAAATGATGAAGTATCCCTTTAAAGTTCACTTTTCAGCAATGATTACTTTTATGCAGCAGATCATACAATATACATATTTACAGGTTTTAAAGTTTTATAGTTTTGATATATATAGCTTTCATATTAAACTTTATAGATTATGCATTTCAGTAAAGCAGTTTAACAGTGTGAAGGTCTCTGTTTCTCTCTGCTTTGCGAGCGTTAATGTGGTGAGCAGCGAAATACAGTAATATTGCGCATATAAGCGTATTCGAATTTAAAGCGAGGATAACTTCAGTGTGAATCACTAAAGCGCGGATAGCTTGATGTACCTGTAGCTTGATTGACCGCGGAGATATTTTGCGTGCTTTCGTAACCGTGGGAAGCCGTAACAAAACGCGATACTGCTCATTTATTACCTTACAACAAATTTTCTATTACAACTGGATACTGGAGTTTTATACATGGAATACCGATTACCCTGGGCCATATACGCCTGCTATGGATATGCATAGTTGACATTTTCATTATTATCCGTGGGAAACCGCTTTCATTGTAATCACCCTAGCTAAGCATGGGTAAACAGCTAGTATACTATAATCACAGAAAACATGTGAACAACATATACATTTTTGTTTTAAAATATCACAAGTTTGTATGAAGAAAACAAAATATTACATATTGGCATAATAACCGTATCTCTTCTGTGAAACATGGTGGTTGTAATATTATGGCTTGGGTATATTTTGCTACATATGAACCAGAACAGTTTGCTACCACTGAGAGTACAATTAATTCTGATGTATTCGTTTTAAAGAAATTCAGGACAGTCAGGACAGCTGTTATTGAACGTATTCTCAGGAGAACTATACAAAAGTCTTAGGCTGCCATCAAATTGTTGTTTTAGCAATGTCATAATGACCATATACACTGCTCACAAACATTAGGGTATATTTCACTCAATTTGTGTGAGCATTGTATATCATATTGTCAACGACTGAACCCAAAAACATCATACTTGGATTCATTCAGTTTGCAGGACTGCCCAACAGCCAATGAAAACAATTAATCACAGTTACAGTTGCAACTTAAGGGGATCACACCAGATGTCACGCCCACAGGCTGCCTCACGTAACGCAGCCGCATCACACTCATTGGAAACAGCTGGGACTGCTTTAGTGCCCATATATAGACTTGCTTCTAGCGTCATACGGGCGCGAAGCTTTAAACTGTTTGGATATGTTTTGTTGTTCTTAGCCTGGTTTTGTCATGTTTTGTGTTCGGGTGCCTCATTTGGATTATTTTGGTTCTGTTTATAATAAACTCCTGCCTGCCCTGCATCCTGCGTGTGTCTCCGCTGCTTCAGCCCCTACGAGTCATGACACTAGATACTAAAAGCAAAGCTTCACATACTTTTATCATTCACAGATATGCAATTCTTAGTATAGTATAGTATAGTATATGCAATTCTTGCAATATGCAATTCTTAGTATAATATTTTTATGCCATTTTTTAAATTGTTGTCTTTGTCTAATTTTACGACTATTATACACCCGTCAAGAAGGACACAAGATAAATAGCAATGGATAATGTGGTCAGTGAAAACTTTATGAAATAGGTACGCAATATTGAACTTAAATGAAACCGCCCTATATCTGCATTATTTGCCATGTAAAATACAAAATGCTTCTATGCCATACTAACTGCAAGGCCTGCAGATGTGGACAAAATAACAGAATTGCTTTTCTTTGGCAGGGAATGGCTATGCTGAGCAGCTGTCAAGTAATTTCATCTCTATTAGCACAACCTCTAGGCCAAGGATAAAAGTTAACATTAAAAAAAATGCAGCGGCGTGCAGTACATACAGTGGCTACAGCTTCTGCTCCCCAGCCCCCTAAATTCGCATACAGATTGCTAATGCACAGTAAAATTACCACTTAGGGTTGACTTTAAATTATTGTATGACTTTGAAAATGCAGATCAGCAGCTCACAAATAAAACTACAGATAACAAAGGTATGATGAAATATTTTCCTATTTTTATGGCTTAATTGTCTGTGTTCCTTTGAAAGTGGTCTATTACTTCATAGGGAGGCTTGGTTGACATTGGTGTTATCTAGCCAAATTACCACGTGCATAGACAGTGACTTTTAGGATGAATATGTAGTACCTTCCTCAGTATGCTGAAAAGGGTTAGACAGCTATGGGCCATTCACCACCGTGAAAATCATAAATCTGAATCGTCAAAGTACTTGTCTGTACCCCTTAACCTTACATAGAAATTCACTGTAACACAGGGCCTTGGGTGGTTTATTATTTTTACAAACAAAAATCAAAATGTTATTAAATCTATCAGTGATGTATTTACTGCATTAATATTTTATAAATCATTAATACACAATGTATTATTAATGCACTATATTATTTTTGTATTAATTATTAAATGTATTTAAAATAAGTTATATTTTAAAATAAATAATTGATAAACAATTCCACAACGCAATGTTATTATCACACAAAAGTTAACAAGCAGTTGAAACCAGGATTTGGTTTTCTATTGTTAAGTGTGTGGTGTACAGTATACAAAATATCTGTTTTTTTTTTAACTTAACAGTTATTATAAAACAGTGGTTTAGGGGGGATACTTTGGGCTATATGATGTAATGCGCTAATCTGCATATCTGTAATGTCATGGCGTTGTATTTACATAATTCCTAGTTTCAGATTGTATCAGTCCTTTATGTGTTATTGCTTCTATCGTACTCTCCTTACAGGATTAACCAAATAAACTATGTTTATATATATATATATTTGTTAAAAACAACAGTATGTATGTATTTATAAATGCACTGAAATTCTCAAAAACACAAAATGGAGTTATAGCCTAAACCATGCCTATGTCTGCATGCCATGTATGTCGCTCCAGGGGAGTTACTTTTTCTCTGGTTTATACAAAAAGTTGCTAGATTTGCAGCTACACAATCTTTGTAAAATAACTCACTAGAGGGGTCTGAAAAGTCGCTGCATCTCATGACAGAATCAGTAACTAGGCAACACAGCCGCAGCTGTGCGGGGGGAGGGGGGCAATCCACATGAACCTGTGTGTGAAAAACCTACTCTTCTTTCTCTCTCCACAAAACACAACAGCAATTGTATAATTATATAATTCAATAGCAGTTGTGATAATAACGAACAAATCTAACATCCAGGAGAGATTACACAGTTCAAAAACAAAATCAAAAGAATGATGTGATTCAGGAATTTTTGAGGCAGACAAAGTCCTGTCTAAAACTACACTTGTGCTATGAAACTAATAGTTTCTTAATTAATCATAATTAAGATGTCTTCTGTGTATTATTATGTTTAAAAGGTCTCATCTAGGAAACACCATGTTCAGGAACTTCATTTGCTCAAAACAGATACCAAAGTCATTATAATAAAAAAAAATTACCACCTGACAGTCCTTTACTGCAGTCGTATGACTCATAACTGTATACTGTTTGCTTTTTTCTGCAAACTATTATACAAACTAGTAAATAACATTTTTTTTTAAAAAGTGCTTTTCACAGTGGTTGTGTCTACTTGATAAATAGTACACTATGTAATTATTTTTAGAAATACCACAACATATTTATGGGAGAAGCACTGATTCTTCTACAGTCCTCATTATTGTAGTTCTAAATTTGATTATTAGCAGTTTTAGTTTTGGCTTGTTCAGAAGGTTATATGCCTCTATGTTCAATAACAGGCTGATTTCTATTCAAATATTATTCAAATTACACAGGTTTGTTTACAGCTCATGCTATAATAATTTAAAGATGCGGAGGGAAAGAGATTATATTTTAGAACAATTCTTTCACACACACACACACACACACACACACACACACACAGACGCACGCACACACACACACACACATTATTTCTATCTTTAATAATTCATAATACCATTATTTAACTGTAGTATCATGCCAAATAATAAGTGTCATACCTGTACCTATTTAGAATCTTGACTTAAGTAACCTAAAGCTAATTAGTTTTTTTGGTCTTAGTTTTTTTCTCCAAAAAATGGGGCATGAAGAATGCATTTTTTTGTTAAGAAAGCTTGCTGGGGTTAGCAAAAGAAAAACAAAAAATAAAAATATGTCAAATGTTTAACTCAGTACTGCCAACCTGGTAAACTGGGCCGAACTTCAAAAAGTAAAAAATAATTATTTAAAATTTAAGTAAATAAATAAAGTAAATAAAAGAAGAATGTAAACATGTTATTTTGCCTAAGCACCTTGGTCCCTTTGCGGACGAGCTGCAGGCAGGCAGGCAGCATGCGATCAAAGAGTCCTGTGATGAGATCTTTGTGCATCGAGCTCAGCGTTGCAGGCAGGGTGTTGAGCCAGGACAGCATGAGCGGGCGCCAGCCCAACATGTGAGGCTCCATGTAGATCATACCACAGCGAGATACCTGAACACATATATCACATATTCAGAAATGTAACTAAAAAGATATGCAAATGTCACACAAGCATACATAGTATTTTGACAATGTCATTTCCAGGTACATAAATTATTTGCTTGTTTTTGTTTATTTGTTTTTTATACTACTCTCATATTCAGTTAGATTGTCTTTTCATTACATTTTGAATTGTTACCTAGCTTGTGCTACTGGCTCAGTGATCAAGGTTTAGTGTAAATCCTAAGTACTGCATGTCATAAGGAGTCTTCATTAAAGTCCCCAGTGCGGATTTGTGAGGAAAAAACACTTAAAATTGCCTATTTGGAATCCAATATCATTGAAAGATTTGTGTGTAAATGAGATGGGTTGTAAATTACTTTGTTGACACAACAGCCTTATCCTGAGCAGCTAACATCTGATACAATTTGTGAGCTAAGACCTTGCTCAAGAACCCAACCTTGGCAGCATGGCAGAGGGGGGATCTGAACCCTGTAGTCAACTACCTTCCCCACTTCAGTCCTATAATGGTCTGGCTTACTTCTGTGCCCATGTCTTTTGGGAAAAGGAACTCCCTTAGGAAAAGCTGCAAGTTTGCAACCTTGTCCAGGATAAAGCGGAATTAAATTGGAAAACAAAATATATAATCATTTACGTTGCTACCATAATAATACAATAATTAAATAGAAGCTGATCGCTTGGTTTGTATGGTAAAAACTGTCTTAAAATAGTGTGGTATCCCATTTAATTAGGAGGTATGGGTGAATTCTTTCTCTCACTATGTGCCAAGAACTGGTAAATTACATATAAGCCATTATACCAACTGCTCAAAATAAATATATACCCACTGTCAAACAGCATCACACAGAAATTACGGATTGGTGCAAAACTCGGCATGCAGTTATGTCTCAGGCAGAAATGTAAATTATTACAGTGGTCTGCATAGACACTGGATCTCACCAAGAGTGTAAAATGCTTAGTAAAGTTCTCTGCTGCTCTATAAAAAGGTTCTCAGATGACTTTTGTGTAGTGTACCCCTTGGTGAAAGATTGATCACTGCTAGACATGCCTTTACAAACAATCAAAGACATTTTTGCCCAGTTGACAGACTTTGAGAGGGAGTGCATCATTGGACCTAGTTGTTAGGAGGTGTTGGGAGCAGTGGTTCCATGCGCACACATGGCAAACAGGTTCTGGACTATCCAGACAGAGCAGTAAAGAGGATTGTTAGAACAGCCAACAAGCACGAGCAGCAACCATGGTGGCACCTGCATTACACACACCTTTTTTCTGCCTGGACCTTATCCAATCATTAAGCAGAAGGAAATTTGTTGTCACTGTGCCCATTACGTTGGAGTCGGTCAATGATCACCCCTAGCAGTCATACGAGAGACACTAAAAGGTCAGCGATATTGCCTGGTTGCAAGATTTATCACCAATCAAGAACTGCCAAGGATAGCATACAAAATGTGAATGAAAAGCACCAGTATAAATATAAGTGATATGCAAGAAGAGCAGGTTTATGCAGTGAAAGTCTGAATATGCTTCTCTTTGCGAATAATAGCACAAAATAAAAATCATATTACAGATATTACAGCAGGTTATTATGCATGGGGACCTGAGGAATTCTCACAAATGTGGGGTTATGAGAATCTATAATGTTAGCTAGGAAGTAAGCTTGTTAACTAAATTACAAATTATGTGAAAATTAAATGATGAGCAGCAAGAGCAGGAAAACTAAAACGAGAGCAAGAAAGATGTGTAGGCAAGTGAGATAGAGAGCAAAACAAGGCACAGACACAGAGAGATAAGGGAGAAAATACTTTTTATGTTGTGGCCAAGTCCTGTTATACTGTGTCAATACTGGCACATTTGTGCATATCTCTATCTCTGTTCTTCTAAGAGCAGTAACACACAGGTTCTAATCAATATCAGTTTATCTGATATGACGGCAGTTCCTGTATAACACACCCACACACACAGGCAAAGATAGACAGAACAATGCCACTGCACTGATGCCATCATCGTTTGAAGATGAACCAGACTAAATTAGTTTTTTTTTTTCTTTTTGCCATCTTTATCTTTAAAATAAGACTTTTAATTCAGCAATGGCAGAAGCTTAGACTCACAACTAACTTTTATGCCACTGAGAAATTCCTCCAATATTTGTAGCGGACTGATGTGCAATACAGTCTTCTGCAAATATTTGGATTTTCAAGGTTAAAATACTATCTGCTAGGAACAAAGCAATGAAGTAGAATTTATTGTTAGTGCATTTACTACCCTTTATATTTAATATAATGTAAATATACACAGACAGGGATACCGCTGACAACATGAGTGGAATGCTACTATTTACACAGCATCCTTAATGCCACAGTATTTTTAAATTATAAAACTGTATGATAAAAAGCAGTAACTTTTATAAAACTCGCCAAAGCAACATAGAAAAAGAGACAAAAAGCCTTGGCTAACACTTGAACTTTACTAACCCTAACCCTAACCTTCTAAAAAGTTACTTTTAAACCATATTTTTGAGAAGTATACATTCAGAAAAAAGCCCAAAACCCCCTACTTCATTTATTTGGAAAAACTGTCCATTGGAGCCACGAAATAAAAAAATTATGCATGCCGGTTAATTCAATTTTGTCCAAACAGCCTTTTCAATGATCGTATGCAAATCTTTTAAACATTTAAGTTTAAAAAGTCATAACTTGGTCAATTTTCATCTAATTCTAAAAATTATTTCAGCCTATAGGTTTTAGATAAAGCATTAAGTCAATTTAAAATTTTGCCTGTTTTTAAATATACGCTTTTTAAAAGACAACAAGAATTAAATAAATAAATAAATAAGCTTTTAAAATAGTATATTCTTATAGAACCCGACTAATAATAATGTCCTATCCAGAAAATCGTATTCCAACAATTCTGGTCTTTGTGGATTTCTTTATATTTTTATATTTCACATTGCATAAAATTTAAACCTCTGTTAATGGTTATTTCAAATGTACTAAATAAAAAAAATTAACAAGTGTCAACATCCCAAACATCTCGATTTATAGCAGCTATTTGAAAATATTCAGACTTATGAATATACATCAGAGAATACAACATGGACAAACACTTCCTACCATCCATATGGCAGTCCCTTAATAGAAATCTGCTACATCATTGGTGTTACATTACACACAGTGGGATTAGTACAATTTTCATCTTCATTATAATTATAATTTATTTAATAGTAACCGAATCACAGATAATATTTAAGTGAAAGCTGTGTGTTTTTGTGGAATGCCTGAACAGCTAGTTCACGGTTAGTGGTTTTACTAAATCTTCCAAAGAGTGTTTAATTTGTGCCCTTTTCTAGATGAGGGGAAAAACTGTTACTTAAAGGAGAAATGGCCATAATCAGAATGTAAAATCGTGATATGCATGCCCTTGTCAATATTTATGAAAGAATGCAATTATCTCAAACCATCAATTTTAATCAAAAGAAAAAAAAGAAAACAGGAATGCTTGTAATGACCATGATTAAAATACCAGGCATATGTCATCTGATCTAGCAATTTTACAATTCCCATGTGTCACTCACCGTGGCAGGTGATGCCATCTCCAGGTCCATGGGCTCAAAGATGAGGCTCATCTGAGGAGACATCTGGATGATCTCACCACTCATTAGACACAGCTTTTTATTGTCATCAAGAACTGTGTTCATATTCTCAATCCACACAGCATCAACAGGTCCATCAAATATGAGCCACTTTCTGTCTGGAGTCTGAAACGGTCATAAAAAATAATCAACATGTGCATTAGTATGGGCAATTAAGTGAAACCACAGCCCAACAAAGAGCTTACATGCTAACAGCCAAAAGTAAAAAAATGTTTAATTTTTACATTGCATCAGCACCTATGGCTATTCACAAAAGGACCCAGGTTACATTGATAGTAGTGGAGCATGTTCATAATTTATCAATTTAGAGCAACCAAGTCCAAGGTCTGAATCGAACCAGGGATTTATAGATAGATAGATAGATAGATAGATAGATAGATAGATAGATAAGTCAATTTAGTGTAGTCAGCTAACCTACATTCTCCTCCAAATGTATTGGAACAGTAAAGCAAATCTTTTTATTTTTGCTGTAGACTGAAAACATTTGGGTTTAACATTCAAACATGAATATGAGACAAAGGACCAACCATTCAGCATTTATTTACATGTATTTACGTTTGGTTTCCCTTGGTCTACCTGTTTGACATATGTTACTTAGATCAAATATAATTGTACTGGCTATGGCCAATATTTGTGCAATGGCTCTAATGGATTTTTCATCTTCTCTTAGCTTCACAATTGCTTATTTTTTGCCCATAGACAGCTCTATAGGTTTCATGTTTGTTACTCCTCTAACTAAAATGCACAGTCTGCACAGGCAAAATCCATATCTGAAACTGAGCATAAACATTCAGCGCTATTTATTGTTTAAATAATCAATATAACATGACACATTTGGGTCACATCAGTCACATTTTCCATCTACAGCAAAAATAAAAGGATTGGCCTTACTGTTCTAATACTTTTAGGGTGGAGTGTAATGAGCATGTCACCTGGCTTGAACCCAATACCTTCTTGCTATGGGGAGGCTGTAGTACCCACTAAGCCAATCTGCTGTCAATAAAGATATGATGAAACTATGCTAAATAAAACTGTCACAATGTCAGTTGTATATTTGTTGATCTTTTTTGTGGAAAAAATATTAACCAAGTATGTTTTGTTAAAATGTACAATATGCCTAGGACATTTACACATAAAAATTGTGAACATATTTAACTTTCAATAACTAAAAAAAGAATGCTGAATAAACAAATAAAGAACACTTAGTATATAAAAATTATGTATATACTACATTATCTATACATTTTTACCTACCATTAAGCACTCGTTAAAAATGTGACTCACTTTTAAATTAATGGCTATATTACAATTTATAAATTGGTTTCAATATTCACCTTTACTCCCATCTGAATTTTTATTGGTAGTTAAATTATTATTATTATTATTATTATTATATATAAAGAAATTCACTTTGACATTTTGATCTATATATGGCAAAATGCTAGATAGTTAAGCAAAGAAGGCAGACAGACAGCGACCCATATTCTTAAACAGCTGTCAAAAAAAAACACCCCAGGCTGATTTTTTGGAGTAAACACTTTTATAGTATGCCTATTTGAGTAATCAATCAGGTCAGGCCTCACAGCTGCTGCCTTCTGATTTCTCAGTTAATTATTTAGTATGTTTAGAGGTGTCAAAATCGTATGCTACTTTATGGCCAATGTTTATTTACTATTGTCTTCTGTTTCTTTCCATGCCATACCATATGTGCTGTATAATAACATGACTCTGCTTCTGCAGCTCTTCCTAATAATTCTCTCCATTACACTTTAATTTATTTGGTGATTATAAATTCTGTATAATATTTTTGCATTAAATTTTAGTTACCCAGAGCAATTTAAAACTGATACAAACCAAGCATTTGTGGGTTAAGATCCTGTCACAAGCCCCCACCAGTGGCAGATTGGATTTGTACCCAGGAACCTTTGGTCACTAAAACACCACAATCCCCTAAGTTTCTAAACTTGAGATTACAACATGTTACCTACAGGATGTATATGCTAGCCCTGTCTAATGAAAAAATTTCTTTCTTTCTTTCTTTCTTTTTAAGTACGTACTAATTCTGTACACAGAAATAGCCAATCCTACAAACAGAATAAAACCACTTAGATAGCAGACCTGAGATGTGGCGAAGGCTCTGTAGCTGACTGCAAGAATACCATCTGACCACTCATGGGAAACAGGGTCAAACTGACCATACAGCTGTCCCATGGTGATAGATTTGGGGTTAATAACAGTAATCTGAACTCTGTTTTCATCCATCAAGCCCTGAAGGAGAAAAAGACAAGAATGACAATACTAGAACAGTTTCTCAAAGTTTATGTTGATGCTACTTTGTTAGAAACTTGTATTTCATGTCCCAGTATGGGTATTGCTCTTATATAGTTATATATGCTGGTTTATGAAGTGGTATATTTAATAAAATGTTGTCAAAATCTGTAAATGCTAAAAATTATAGCTAAAATCACAGATAAAATATTAAATTATATTTGAACATTATGTTTACACATTTGATTCATTGCTTGTTTTACTATTGGCCTGGGCACACATTTAATTAAATCTGTAACACGTGTTTTTAAATGCTTAAAGGGTTTAGGGCATATTTCATTAGTTTTATTAGATTAGATTATTAGCATTTTCATTGTTGTTATTTTTTATCATTTGTGACTAGCAAGTCTTGAGTCCAATATACACTTACTCCTGCATCCTTGTTGCCAAAACCTAACCAGTTCAATTTCTAATAAGGCATTACTTAAAATAAGCACACACAAGCTTTGCAAAGAAGTTAAATCAAAGGCAAATAAGTCTCTCTGGGTGTTCTTTACATAAAAAACAACAACAAGGTACATGGATTACATCATTAATATTAAACTTGCTGCATCTACCTTGAAGTCTTTGGATTCTGTACTATGCTGCTACTTCTTAAACTTTATACTGTAGCTGTAAGCTTGACTAAAAAGTGGGGCAACATCAAGTGAACAGCTCTGCTTGATATCCATGTATTATGCATTATATATATCAGTGGGTATCTGCACTGCTGTTTTTCCCACCTACAAGTGATGGAGAGATCTGGACTTTTTATCTTATATTAAATATCTTTATTTAATATTTGGTATTGAAACCTTTGTTTGCATTTACAGATGTCCAACATCTCTTGTAGTTCCTGATCAAGTTTGCACACACTGCAGCAGATACTTTGGCCTGCTCCTCCATACCAATCTTCTCCAGATCTTTCAGGTTTCAGGGGTTGTCGCTGGGCAACATTGAGTTTCAGCTTCCTCCAAAGGTCTGGAGACTGGCTAGGCCACTCCAGGACCTTAAAATGCTTCTTAGAGTGCCACTTCTTAGTTGCTCTGGCTGTGTGTTTCAAGTCACTGTCATGCTGGAAGACCCAACCACAACTTATCTTCAATTATCTTACTGAGGAAAGGAGGTTGTTGGTCAAAACCTTGTGACACATTACCTTATCCATCCTCTCTTCAATACCCCCAAAGTATGATGTTTCCACCCCCATGCTTCACGGTAAGGACGGTGTTCTTGGGGTTGTATTCATCCTTCCTCTTCCTCCAAACACAGCAAGTGAAGTTCATACCATGGTCTCATCTGATCACATGACCTTCTCCCATGGATCCTCTGGATCATCCAGATGATCAGTGGTGAACATTTGCTTGCGTGAGCAGCTGGAGGGACCTTGCGCACCGTGAAGGATTTTAATCCATTATGACGTAGTGTGTTACTAATGGCCATGTTTGAGCCTGTGGTAACGTCTCTCATTAGGTCATTGACCAGATTGTCCCATGTAGTTCTGGGCTGATTCCTGATCTTTTGTGTGATTTATTGAGTATGTGGACAGTTGTCTTTTATACAAGTAATGAGTGCAGATAAGGAGGGCTTCTTAAAGAAAAACAGATCTGTTAAAGCCAGAGTTCAAATTCAGATTTATACTGATTCTTTTTTTCTATAATCATCTGTTTAGTCTGAAAAAATATACATTCTTAACTCCCATTCATGACATTATCTCTACTTATCAAAGAGTTAGTTAACCAAATACGGCAGCACCTTCAACCCAGGGCCAGACAACAAATCTAATTTAAATGAATAAATGTTAATACTATCCACACTGTAGCATTCTTATAGAACTTCCTTTATAACACTGTATTTAAATTGAGGATGGACCTTGCAGTTTGGGCATGTGAATTTGACCATGTTTCTAATAGCTACTTCCAGGTTTGAGCATTTCCATTCCCATCCACAAAAGAAAAAAGAAGAAATGTATGATACCTTTTCACAGATATCGTTTAAGGCAGCAGCGAGGACTCGATAGGCACTAGTTTTTCCTCCAAACGGTTCTCCCACCAGCATGAAGCCATGACGCACAATCATCATCTCAAATATCTGCAGGATCTTTTCCGTGAAGAAATCAGTCACCATTAAATTCATTTTTTTACTGTTCTCTTTAATAGCGTCCAGCAGGACACGGTAGTCTGGTTTTGGGAGCTTCACACCAGGAAAAAGATCTGATGTGATACCCTGGAGGAGATTATACCAAACACAGTAAATATATTTGAGAAAGGTGAAATGATATCTGAAATTTAATTTTAACAATACAAAACACAATACAATAAAAACATTAAATTAGATAAATAATTATAAATTACAATGATTATCTTCTTACTAATAATTCAATAACCTTAATAAAGGTTAATCAATAACCTTAAACCTTAATTAAAACAATAACTAATTTCTAATGCAAAAGTTCATTTCACATATACTTACAGTGGTGGCAAATATTCGAAGACTACAAGTGAAAATGTTTCTATATTCTCTCTAATTTAATAAAATGTTTTCATTACAAATCATACTGATTATCAGTATAGCTGATTTAGTGAAAAAAAGTATTATATAATAATAATATTCACATAGTCTTTAGCTATAACAGCAACATGCAAGTTTGTGCAAAATCTGATGATCCACATTGTCTGAGCAGGATTTCACAACACTCTCATGTATGCTCTAAATGTAAACCAAAATTCAAATGAAAATGTCTAAATGTGGTTAAACTACTGGCAACTGTAGCGCAAAGAGATTTAATTTAACTATTTGTTCCACATGATTGGCTGAAAGCACATTTGAATCAGTGTCAAGGACTACAAGTCTCACAAGTGTATGGCTAGCAAACTGCACCTGACTGCTGTATCATATTAATGGATTTATTATGGAAGTAAGCTGTCTATGATTGCTAGAATAATTACGTAACTGCTGAAATCAGATAATGATCAAATTACCATTGTACAGGTAAACACACTTTATATCTGCCTCTGCATTCAGTAATGGCGTTATTGTAAGCCCAACAGCTTACCATTATTATCCTTACAGTGTCTATTTTACCTCAAACAGTGGAAGATCATGAGCCAAAAATTTTGGAAGGTTAACGTCGATTATAGATCTCAGCATTAGAATGTCTTCACTTTCCTCAGGAAACTTCAGCTATAAAAATTGAAATACAAAAAAAGTGTCAGCGAGAGATACTGACAAACAATGAAATGGAAATAAAAGCAAGTGGCTACAGGGAGACAGTTTCACATGGCATTCAGCAGTTTGGTGTCTTTTACAGAGCCTCATTCACACACCAGCACACACATTTTCATTCATTTCATAGAATCTGACATTTGGCATTTGTGAGCTTAGCCCAGGGGGATCAGGACCCATATGTCTTCACTCCTAAAATTATTCTGTGACAGAACAAAAAGGTGCCACCTCGGGTGCAACCGTGCAAAAAATAAATTGGCATTAAAATGGAATGAATGCATTCATTTTCAGGGAATTACACAGAAGGGTACTTTCCCAAAGCTACAGCACAACAGAGTAAAAGAAAAATCCGGTGTGAGTATATTTTCTTTTCCTCTGAAAATGTTCTCATTGGGTCATGGCTTTGGTGTTTTCTAAACCGTAAGAGTTGAGTGATATAGCAGGAGAAAGCAAAAGCTTAATGTTTATCTCCCTAACAACATGGATTAGTTTGAGTTGTGAAATAAGAGTGAAAGTCATATTTCATGGGTCAATTGGACAGGTTTATAGTGTGAAATTAGAAATCTGCCTCTGTTGCTTTTTAACTCTCCATGTCCATGAAAATATCGGAAGAAAAGAAACTATTCACCACTGCATTTAGTTTTGAGCCAAAATGAAAACAAGAGGGAGGATGTATTATGGTATACTAAAACATTTTATACAAATTATAAAAAACGTAAGCCAGCAGCAACTGAAAGGCTTATTGTAACAGTTACAGAGGAACTTTTATGGGGCTTAGAGGGACTGTGGTGGCTTAGCGGTTAAGGTACTGAACTCCAAGCCTAGAATTCAAATCCCACCTCTGATTATTTGCCACTGTAGAATACATTAGTAAGTCCTTTAAGCTACTATCGCTTTGCCTGAAAAAACTGTATGCGTTGTAATTCACTGTGTGTTAAGTGTGTTAAATAAATAATAATAACTAAATGTAAATGTCCTAGTGATGATAGTTTATACTGTATATTGAACCCCTAATTAATTGAGATACTGGCTAAGATACCAAATATTTTGTGTGGTGATTGATTAGATTATAGTATCAGTAAAAAGTGATACCCTGTGTCTGATTTATTTTTATTTTTGTGCACCTCTTCTTCACACCTAAATATTAAAACATTCATAATGCCACAGATGACCATTACTAATTATTTAGAATTTTCATTATTAGTCACATATGACTGCAAAGACCATTTTGCAGGAACTACAGCAACCACAGTAATGTCCAACAACAAATACTAAGTGGTTATTTTAGAGGTAATAATTTACATAATTTTGTTATCACATTTTTTCTGGATCAATGTTACTGTAAAAACCAATTATTTGAAGAAAAGACACCATAAAAAGTTTGCTGCATAAACAAAGCATAATTGATACTATGCATATACAAACAAGACTTTATTACCAAATAAATTCATAAATATTCCAATTCTACTTTTTTCTATTATCTTTGTATTATATTAATAGTAAGTTTATAATACAAATATATCTCCAGGCAAAAAATCTCAGTTTTAATAAAGAATTAAAAGGTGATGAGCCACAATTGTGTTAGCTTAGCAACACAAGTGTATTCAGCTTACCTTCAGATTCCCAGCAGCAGTCAGGACAGATTTGACTGCTCTCATGCCATAGTCATAGTGACTCTGAGAGGACAGCTGCTCTGAGCAGAGGCGATATGTGGCCACAATTTTCACTGAGAGTGAACGAGCCATTACAAAACCACAGGAGTACAGAACAATCTCAGCAATCAGGGCATAATCAGGCACCATCATGGCAACAGTGCGAAAGAGGGCCTACAGAAATAATTTGAGAGAAGAAAAGCGTGGGTTATGTCATGCTTATGGATAAAACCTACTCCCTTAATTAAGTATTATACAACTCCAAATCAGAATACTAATTTACAAAACTTGGGACAATATGGAAGCATGAACTTGAGATATTTAATGTTTTTTTCTACTTTCATTCCATTTGTTAATAAACATCCACTTCTGCGTTTCTGCAGCATATTCCATAAAAAGTTGGTAGAGTAATGCATTTATCACTTTGTAATGTTGTCATTCCTTTACACCATACTTAAAAGATGTTTTGGCACAGAGGATACCAAACGCTTTAGTGTCCCATTCTTCCTGCAAGCATGTCTTAAGATGTGCAACAGTATGGAATCGTTGTTGACCGACTTTTCATTTAAAAATTCCACACTCCAGTCCAGTCCCTGTACCAGCTTCTTTCACTACTATTCGTTGTCATTTCATTGTTTTGATGAAAAATGCATGGACATCCATGGAAAAGATGACGTCTTGAAGGCAGCACATTGCTCTAACATCTCAATGTACTTTTCTGCAATAATGCTGCAATTATAGAAGTGTAAATTACATTTACCAAGGGGACTGACACTGGCATTTGGACTTGTTGCTGAAAATAGGTTTGAATCTTTGGTCCAGAGCATCCATTTTTCCTAAAACAGACCAGGAATACTGATTCATCTCAATAAAATATGTTTCCACTGTGTAATGGTCCATCCTAGATGTCTACAGTAAAACAGAAGTTTCTGATTTGGGTTTGTAATAACAAATAGTTATGGAATCGCTACAGGTATTGTTTAGAAGTAAACAAACAAATCACAGACATGACACCAGGCATTTTTTTGTTTAATAGCTGGACATTCTGGCTTCCTGAGGAATACTGCAAACAAATAATTACCAATGTTTTAATTAATGTAGTGAGGGGGTGTTTGCTTGTTTATAAATCACAGTTAGTACTTTGCTGCTCATCCTCAGGCTTTAATGATGGACTTCAATACTAAAACATGATAAAGCTGGATCCCCCCCTTCTCAATTAGCTCCTGATAGAACAGCTTTTTAAAAAATTGTTTATCATTTCCAAACTGCATTTTTCATTGAGACTATTTGCTGGTCTTGTAATTAACCTGATATGCTTTCCTAAAAATGCTTAAACACTGTTTTCTTTGGGCAAAGATGCAGCATCATCACACCACTATTGCAAATGATGGAATAAGAAAAGTGTCAAATGTTCAGTGTTTCCATGTGTACCATGGTGGCTACTAAGGTAATGACTGTTATCTCCCCTGGTCTTTAATCTGGCCTGCAAATCCGTATCATAGATCAATGGACAAATTTCTTCAGCCGGTCATTTTTATATATTTAATCATAATGGCACCAGGTTACAGCATTACCTCCTTGATTGATGCAGATTTGTGACAAAATGCTGAATATCACTTTCACCCAACCATCCACAATCGATATCTTTAGCTCAATTTCTTAATTTCTTCACTACATTTCCTGGCCTGCATCACACTTTTCCACATCAGCACCTTGTTTTCATTTGATCAGTTCAGTTATTTAAACCCAGTGTTTCTGTTTGTTCACTGCAAAGTCTTTTCAGTCTCTGTTTATCTGCTTAGTACAGTTGTGATTTCTCACTCATTTTGGGTTATTGGACTTTTCCATTTTCTGCTGAAGTTTTTTTGATTATGTTTGCATAACAAATCTCACTTATAAGATAAGATAAGATAAGATAAGATAAGATAAGATAAGATAAAATGAGATAAGATAGCCTTGTATTATCCCACAAGGATACATTTTCATTTTCATTTGTTTCATTTATTAACAGCTTTTTGCAGTCGTCTACTGAGCAATTAAACAAATAATGCTTGGTGTCATATCTGAAGTAAAAAAAAGCTGGATAAATGATTAAATGATTTGCAATGCGTTTCCTTTAAGTAAAAGCAAGGTTAAATTTATGTGATATTTGAAAAGAATAGGGTAGGGACCAGTGTCTTTTTGGAAAATCATTGGGTTGTTAAAAAAATATATATAAAAAAAATAATGAAAATAAGCTATAAAATATTTGTCTTTCAAGCAATCAAAATGATGGGATATTTCACCCATGTGTTGGAACCTTAAGGTTATCTGGTAGTTCAGAGCGACCAGCATATCCTGGGTTCATGGTAATGAAGACTGCACAGGATGGATTGAGCCTCAACTCTGTACCCTCAAACACGAGCATCTCAGCATGCACCGCAATACCTGCACAGGAACACAGAATTCATTTCTAAGAAAGATAACTCCTACAAATAGGGCTTTACTAAACAAAATAAATTTATATAACTACAAAGAACCTACCACTAAAACTAATAACATTAAAAGATTAGGGCTGACAGACAATTTGAATACCAAATGCACACATTTAAGTATCAAGTTAAACACAATTTATCAGTTTTCAGTTGTACCCATTTTGTGTTTTTGTTTTTTTCATTATAAAGCACTACACAGCCATACAAATGAATAGAAACTGCAACAGAATTTTCAAGCGCTTAGTACTTCAAAACATTATTTTATTTATTTTAACTTGTTTGCGGCATCATATTTATTTGCTATCTGCATATATCTGTTTAATGCACAATAATATTAGCTATTATTCAGTTTTATTGGAAACATTACATGCAGACTTAACTAATGTGCAGTAATGAGTACTGTAAGTGTGTAAGAGTTAGCCCAAATTCATCACTCATCAGTTCTGCTCTCTACTGGCTAATAGTGCTCTATATACACTGCTCACAAAAATAAGGGGACACTCTGATTCTGTCCATGCCCCATCACTGTCAGTGTGTTTTGGCAATCCTGGGTGACCATACATCATCCAGTTTAGCTTGCTTCTGTTTACCCTCATGAATATGTTACTTAATCACAATAATTAAGTTTGCATCTCATTTTTTTTGTGTAATCGAATAACTTTCTTTGACTTTTTTGATGATCTTGTTTAATGAAATAAAATCGAATGTTTCTTTTTTTAATCGCTTCTTATTTATTCTGAAATATCCCCACATTTTTGTGAGAAGTGTAGTATGTAGAATGTAGGGAAAAGTGAATAGAGGACAGTTTTAGACACAGCCTACATGACCTTCAGAAGATCAAGCAAAAATATGATTAAGACTTCTTTCTCCTCCTCTTCTTGCTCTTTTCCTCCCATCTCATCACTCACAGCAGGTAACAGTGCTGTCAAATCTCTCACATACACCAAGGATCTACTTGCTTACTTAATTCCTTAAATCCCACACACACACACTCACTCACTCACTCACTCACACACACACACACACACACACACACACACACACACACACACACACACACACACACTTAATATTGGGGCGGAGGGGGCAAGGTGAGAAACTGAACTCATTTAAGCTACAGGCTGAAATACACACACACACACACACACACACACACACACGCACACACACACACCACGTGAAAGCACGCATATACAAATAGAGTTAAAAACAATATTCCTTTTGAGGACCAACAACATGTCTCCACAAGATAAATCTGGTCCTTTTCTTTCTATCCTTGAGGGGACATTTTGCCTTCACAATTATATATCACCTGGTCAACCACCACACACACACACACACACACACACACACACACACAGAGTGAATGAGTTGCAGATGGAACACTGTACCACTGAACATATTGGATAAAACACAAAATTAGGAGAAACTGAATTTCCTTGCTTTACTCTCTTAATAATCAGAAGTTCTAAAGCTTCTTATTTGGAAACCGAACCCATGATGTTACGTGTACTGGTTCCATCACAGAGTTGGTCTGTCTGATCTCAGCTAACAGTAAGATTATAATGTACGATTAAAAAAATCCTGCTGTCTGGATCTAATGTTGTTACAGTTATGATTTCTTGTTTAACATAAACCATTACAGCCACACTCCAGCATCAACCAAAAAAAAATCAAGTTCGTTCAACACATGCAGAGACTGAAACGTATCCTAATTATCCTTTTAATTATAGCAATTAAGGTTTAAATCCCCGAGCAGCTCATCATACATTAATAATAAGTGGGTCAAACTCAAAGAGGTCATGAGATTCTGTACCATAAACTATGTGGAAACCTGCACACACACACACACACACACACCCCCACACACACACAAACACAAACACAAACCAGATCCTCTGCAAATTCATTGTGTTCATTAATCTAGCTCTAATCTAGTGCTTTTAAATTCTGTAAAAGTTACAGCACGTGTTAAATTGTAAAATGCGCTTCAGTCATGAATAAACTTACTGATAACAATGTACTGCTAAAATGTTCTTTGTATTCCTGATCATGATTAGTATTTGTGTAACACGTCTGCCATCTGCTGGTCACAATAAACATAATCAGGGGGGGGCAGCTGCTGTAACATCTAAACAATTACACCAGCAGATGGCGCTATAAGATCAGTACAGCATACTAGGTTAGTATTAACCAACAAG
>JAUZSU010000585.1:0-10377 GCA_034780255.1 Parotocinclus maculicauda
CAATTTGGAATAAGGCTGTAACATAACAAAATGTGGAAAAAGTGAAGCGCTGTGAATACTTTCCAGATGCACTGTACCTCTGAGCACATCTCTATTTGTTTAACGACTAATACCATCATCCCTGTGCCAAAAATGTCAATTGTGTGTCAATGACAATTATTTCTTAATGACTACTATCTCATAGCACTCACTGTATCATCATGGAGTGCTCTGAGAAACTACACTTCTCACAAAAATTAGGGGATATATAGTTATGGGGCATTTCATTTTTAAGTATCTCCTAATTTGTGTAAACAGTATAGTGATGAGACCCTACTGGAGTACTTTAGTTGCAATTCATCCCAAATGCTTCATAGACAATGCAGTTTTATTCACCATCCATCTGGCTCTGACTCATATAGACAAAGGACTGCTACACGAGAATGCGGTTTATCATCTGTTACAAAACCAAGGCTCAGTTTGGTCAAGTAACATAAATGGGAAACCAGAAGCGGATACTGTTTTAACAAAAAGTAATTTAGCAAAGTTAATTATAATAAAATTATAGCAATGATAACAATGACAAGTCAATCTATAAAGAGCGATGACTCCAGCAATGCTACAAATGTTAAACATGTTAAGAATTGCTTAGCTGCTACTATTGGCAGACACCAGGCCATTTTGACAAGTTTGTCTGTCTGTCATTATGGGGACGCTAATAATGCTACATCCACGCCTACTCCTAACCCTAACTTTAACATCAGTAACCTAAAGCAAATTTTTTTTAAATACTTTTTTTCCTGTTGTTGCTTAAACACAATGTAATGCATATACATGATAAACACACACACTTGTTTATGGTTGTCCATCGAGTCTGATGATGACGTCCACTTCTGTCCTTTAACAGTGAGTTTTCTGGTTGCTATATAGTCCTATTCTAGACCCACAGGTCCTATTGCAAGTGGGACATGTAAATATGGTACTGGTATTGCTGGAAACCATAAGTGTATATCTCATTCTCAGTCTCCTCTGTTGTCTCCTAGCTGTCCTTTCGTCCTCCAATGCTTGGGTCCCATCTGCGCACAGCTACCGCCAGGTGTCACAATCAGAAGCCAAGTGCTCCAGGTCCTTTGGCTTGATGTTGCATTTGCTTAATGCTGTTTTTAGCTGGTCTTTATAGCGCTTCTTTTGCCCTCCCGCAGAGCGCTGTCCATGGTCTAATTGGCCATACAGCACTTTGCGGGGCAACCGATTATAGGACATTCTTATGACATGCCCCAGCCATTGTAGTGATGTTGAGTGATAGTTGCCTCAATACTTTCCTAAGAATGTCTGTGTGAGGTACATCATCCTGCCAGGTGATCCCCAGAATACGCTGAAGGCAATATATGTGGAAGTGTTCCATGGCCTTGATGTGTTGACTATAACCCACCCAGGTTTCACAACTGTAGAGGAGTGTAGTGAGGCAGACAGCTTGGTAGACGCAAACATAAGTACGGAGATGCAATCTTCTATTCTGAAAGACCCTGCTCCTGAGTCTCCCAAAGGCAACTAATGCTTGATGGATTAGATTTTGGACCTTACTGTCAATGCTATTACCATCAGAGATAATACTTCCCAAATATCTGAGGGATGGCACTACAGAAAGTTGTTTGCTAGAAAGAGTGAACCAACCTGCTGTATGCTCTCACTGCTGGATTATGTAAGGTCTGAGACTGTCACACCCACAGACTGCTCGTGTGACCAGGCCCAAACCATCACACGCACACCGTCACCAGCTTTCTAATTGAACACACCTGGGACTCATCATTATCACACACCATACTTATACCGCACACCTCCACTCATGCTTTGCTAAGCAACTTGGCTCCCTCGTTCACTACACTTTCTCATTTCTCATATTGTTATTATCGCTACTGATTTCTCTCCTCACTGGTCTGGCATTGGATTGGATTGGGGTACAGCCATCTGGCTCCAGCAGGGCCCGGAAGCCAAAGACTACCAGCTCTTCCTCTCTGCATTCCGAGCAGTTTTCCAACACCCTTGTGATGGTCGCTTTGCTGCGGAACAACTCCTGGATCTAAAACAAGGTACTTGCTTGCGGCGGAGTACGCCTCACAATTCCACACACTGGCAGCTCAGAGTGGGTGGAACCAGGAGGCCCTTTTGCCCACCTTTCGACGGGGTCTGAGGGTGCATTGACAAGACGAGCTAGCTGGACGAGATTCAGATCTTTCCTTGGTCCAGGTAATTACGCTCACCATCCGCCTGGATCAGCTCCAGAGTGTCCGACGCCATGCCCAGATCCACCCCCTCCACCATCACAGGCTCCCAACCCCCTGTTCCCCCCTTCACACCCAGCGCCGCATCACCGCCGCCAATGGCCAGCCATTGGGCACAGGCCTGCTCTCCAGATGCACTGTCCCTCTGCGCCTCTGCACCAGCGCCACGCATGAGGAATTAATCACCCTCCTCCCAGTAGTGTCTCTCGCTCACCCCATTATCCTTGGATTACCATGGCTGCGCCTCCATGACCCTACCATCTCCTGGGGCACGAAAGAACTTCTGCTTTAACAACTGTCTACACCTTTCCGGACCTCAAATTGAATGCAGTCTTGCCCCAGGACCAGCCCGGTATGCTCCCGATGAACATCCCGCAGCAGTATGCAGACCTGGCAGCGGTCTTTGGAGAAGTTATGCCCACCCCTCTACCCAAGTCCCGGTTATCGCCTGCAGAGGAGACCGCCATGCAGGACTATATCTCGGAATATCTCCATCTCGGCCTTATTCGACCCTCCACCTCCCCAGTATCGACAGGCATCTTTTTTGTACCTAAACCTGATGGTACCTTCAGGTCGTGTATCGACTACCGGGGCCTCAAACTGATCAAGCGTTACGCTTATCCCCTACTCCTGGTGCCCTCTGCACTGGAACAACTACGTGCAGCCCAGTGGTTCACTAAACTGGATCTCCATAATGCCTATAATTTAATACGGATCAGGGAGGGGGACGAATGGAAGACGGCCTTTAGCACCAGCTCTGGGCACTACGAGTACCTGGTGATGCTGTTTGGCTTGGCCAACGCCCCCGCGGTCTTTTAGGCCTTCATTAATGATGTGCTTCAGGACATGTTGGGATGCTTCGTCATGGTATACCTCGACGATATCCTGGTTTACTCCCCCGACCTCCCTTCCCACATAACCCAGGTACATCAGGTTCTGCAACGTCTGCTGGATAACCACCTCCGAGTAAAAGCAGAAAAATGTCAATTTCCCTCCCAGTCAGTCAGCTACTTGGGCTACATCATCTCCCCCATGGGGGTAGCCATGGATGACAAGAAAGTGACCACAGTCTTGCGCTGGCCCATCCCTCACATGATCAAGGATCTCCAGTGGTTCCTAAGATTTGCCAATTTCATTAGGCGCTTCATTAGGAACTAGCTGAATTGTGGCTCCATTCACATCCCTCCTTCGTGGCAAGCCTCATACCCTCCACTGGTCTCCTGAGGCCGATGTTGCCTTCGAGGACCTCAAATCCACCTTCTCTCGAGCCCCGGTGCTGGGTCACCCGGCTCCTAACCGACCCTTCACCCTGGAGGTGGACGCTTTCTCAGTAGGGGCAGGAGCGGTACTCTCCCAACGTCTCGGGGACCCTCCCAAATTGCGCCCTGTCGCTTTCTTTTCCTACAAGTTCTTGTCAGCAGAGTGTAACTGCAACGTGGGAGATGGAGTGGAGACACTGGCTGGAGGGGGGCCAACATCAAGTGACGGTTCGGACGGACCATAAGAATTTAGAATGCCTCAGGGCAGCGAGACGCCTAAACCCCCGCCAAGCCTCTTCTTTGCCCGGTTTGATTTGGCCATCTCTTATATACCAGCAGCCCAAAACACCAAGGCAGACGCGCTCTCGCGATGCTTTGAACCCTCCTCGGAGGCTACCGAAAAGCCTAATACCGAACACATCCTGCCCTCCTCCTGCTTTATTGGGGCAGTACAGTGGGAGCTTGAACAAGAGCTAGAGAAGGCCCCTTAACAAAGCACGCCCCCTGTCAGGCTGTCCTTCTGACAAAAAGTACGTTCCTCTGGATTTTTAGCATTCGACTGCTAACCATGGCTCACGTCACCCAGGCGAAACCCGTACCTTGCAGCTGCTGACCGTTTTTGGTGGAAATCAATGCGCAAGTACGTCCATAAATTCGTTGCCTTGTGCGCAATGCAAGACACCCCGTACTCTCCCGGCGGGCCGAATCCTTCCTCTACCGATCCCTCAGAGGCACTGGTCCCACATGGCTTTACATTTTGTCACAGACCTTCCCCCATCACAAGATGTCACCACGGTTCTCACGATTATGGATCGATTTTTCAGAGCAGTCCAATTTTTACACTTCCGCAAGCTTCCTAGGGCCTTCGAGACTGCAGAAGCACTTTAACCGTGTTAACCTCCTTTGAGATTCCCGACTCCATCCACATGGACAGGGGGCCTCAGTTCACATCAGCTGTATGGGTGGCCTATTAAGACTATTAAGCTGGGAGTCTCGGTTTGGTCCTGGTTCCTGCTGTGGGCCGAGATTGCTCAGAACTCCCTCCGCCATTTGTCCATGGTTCTCACACCCTTCCAATGCATCCTGGGTTGGCAGCCCCCATTCGCTCCGTGGGACCCTGCACCTTCAGACGCCCCGGCGGTGGATGCATGGTTAAGCAGGAGCGAGAAGGTCTGGGAACAGGTACACCAGCAAGTCTCGCAGGCAATTGAGAGGTTCCGGAGCCAAGCAGACAGACGGAGGAGTCAGGAACACGTCTTC
This sequence comes from Parotocinclus maculicauda, assembly GCA_034780255.1. Classification (NCBI taxonomy): domain Eukaryota; kingdom Metazoa; phylum Chordata; class Actinopteri; order Siluriformes; family Loricariidae; genus Parotocinclus; species Parotocinclus maculicauda. Next base: position 4,781 of record JAUZSU010000585.1, read on the forward strand.
CAGCCCGGCGACCGGGTGTGGCTCTCCACCCGCGACCTCCACCACCAGTGGAGTAATAAACTACGGCCTAGATTTATTTAGTTGTTACTGTCTGTCTATGCCATCTTATAATCACCCTGATCGGCTGATTCCTCGCCGTCCTGGCCTTCCTAGCAAGTCCTCCATTGCTGGTCGCTCCGTCATGCCACCTTCGCCATCACCTGGGACGGGTCCTTTTGGGCAGGCGGGCGGGCTGGCTGGCTGGCTGACTGAGTGACTGACTGACTGACTGACTGCTCGCGCAACCAACCTCGGTCTATCAAATGCACACGGTCACCAGCTTTCTTACACACAGCCTTCTTATACCGCACACTGCCACTCACAATTTGCTAAGCAACTTGGTTCCCTCGTTCACTACGCACTCGAATCACTATTCCTATCGCTGACTTACTGTGTTTCGACCCCCGCTTCGTTTTCTTCGACTTTGTCCTCGCCTGATCCCTCGGTTGTTGTCTGCCTGTCTGTGTTTTGACCTCGGACTGTCGACTATGATTTTTGCCTGCCATTATTAATAAAACGTCTGCACGCTGCATTTGAGTCTGCCATATTTGTGCAAGCGTAACACGCATGCTGGAATGTTTTGGATGTTGAAGAGACAACCATAGCCATAGTTGCTTAAGTCTTAGTACCCTCATGTGCCGCGACATATCCAGATAAATTAAACAAAAAAGTTTTCACATATTGAAAGGTTTTAATGACGTTAAACTGAAACACAAACCTCAGCACTAACTCACTTTATTAAATCACAAATAGCTTCTAATACAACCTGAATATTACTTGTTGTTTAATATGCTTATTTAATATGAGGAATCACTGATGTGAGATGTTGACTAACTGACACAGTGTATACTAGTGTAAAGCGATTAAATGCTAAGAATATAATATGAAATACTTGCCCCTTAAAAGTAGTTAGCAATTATAACTTTGTTATATTAGTAACTATTATTCGCTATGAACAGAAGAGCTTAATATAGCTAAACGTAAGAAATATTTAGATGATAATACTCTGATAGAACTCTGTACTAGTCTCTAGTTACTGCTCATCTCTAGTGGAGTTTATGAACGTCAGATGCAGACCTTTTTATTTACTGAAAGAATTCACCACAGCGCTGATCATAAGTGTTTACATCCAACTCGCCACTAACGCTAAAGATGAGCTCTGTGAGCTGTACAATGCTATTAGAGGACTACTGAACACACGTCCTGATGGACTGTTTATTGTTGCTGGAGATTTCTGTTTAATTTCTACGCTTGGTTCGAGACACAGAACAGCATGGCAGCGAGGAAGACCACAACTCCTCCCAACGACCAGGTGTTGTGCCTTACAGCAGCTGATGTAAGGAAAACTCCATGCAGAGTCAACCCACGGAAAGCTGCAGGACCAGAAAACATTCCTGGTAGAGTGCTCAGGGAATGTACAGATCAGCTGACAGATGTCTATATCAACATTTGCAACATCTGCCTGAGCTGTGCCACTGTCCCAACGTGTCTCAAGTCAACCACCATCATACCTGTGCCAAAGAAATCTTCAGTGTCCTGCCTCAATGACTAAAGTCCTCATGCTCTCATGCCCATCATCACAAAGTGCTTTGAGAGACTTGTCATCAAGACCCTGCTGCCTCCTTCATTAGACCCTCTGCAGTTTGCGTACAGTCCCAACCGCTCGACAGGCGACACAATATCCTCCACCTTTCACCTAGCACTCACCCACCTGGACAATAAAGACGCTTATGTTTAGATGCTGCTCATAGCCTTTAGTTCAGCATTCAACACAATCATTCCTGAACACTTCTCTCAGTAACTGGATCCTGGACTTCCTGACTGGGAGACCTCAGTCAGTACAGATCGGACATAACAGCTTTAGCACCACCTCCATTGCTGTTCATTTTGTTGCAATGCACAGCTCAAACGACTGTGGTGGGTCTCATCAGCAAGAACGATGAGTCAGCATACAGAGAGGAAGTTCAACGGTTAACGGACTGGTGTAGAACCAATAACCTGTCTCTAAACATAAACAAGACCAAGGAGATGGTCGTTGACTTCAGCAGGACAAAGCGAGATCACTCTCCAATAAACATCAATGGCTCTGCTGTGGAGATCGTCAGGAGCACGAAGTTCCTTGGAGTTCACCTGGCAGAGGGTCTCAGCTGGTCCCTCAACACCAGCACCATAACCAAGAAAGCCCGGCAGCGTCTCTACTTCCTGCGAAGTATCGCAAGTCCCTGCAGCGGGTAGTGAGGACAGCTGAGAAGATCAATGGTGTCTCTCTCCCCTCCATCACAAATATGTACACTATTTACACTACACACTGCATCCACAAAGCAACCAGCATTGTAGATGACCACACACACCCCTCACACACACACTCTTTACCCTTCTACCGTCTGGGAAAAAGTACCAAAGCATCCGGGCCCTCACTACCAGACTGTGCAACAGTTTCTTCCACCTAGCTATAAGACTCATGAACAACCAGAGAGTCTGGTATGAACAACGGCACACATGAATGCCTGGACTAAAGCACACACACAATCTTCATCTTTCAGTTTGTTTACAAAAACTTGTGTACATTGTTTACCATTATACCAAATATAACTGTTGCTAAAAAACATATTTATATTTAACCAAAATGGACATATCTGCTCACACTACCAGTGGGCTATCTGCACTGTTTCCCTTCTTGTATTTATTGTTTATTGTTCTCTATGTTGTTTATTAGTTCCTCTATTTATTGTTTATTATTCTGTATTGCACATGCTACTACACACATGCACTTTATGTTGTGTAGTTTATTGTTCTATGTAGCACCTTGGTCCTGGATGAACATTGTTTCATTTCACTGTGTACTGTACACAATTGCATATGGTTGAAATGACATTAAAACCACTGAACTTGAACTTGTTCCAGTTTGGCTTAAACATTAGGTTATGAAGCTTTATATGTATTAGTAAACTAAATTATAAGTTTGTATTATTAGATAAATATAATATTGTATTATTAAACATTCCAGCTTATAATGAATAATGGTTCAGCAATTTAGGCTGGTGTAGATAATGGCCCTCACCTCACGGTTGAGTGCTTCGATCAGAGTGACCTTCCCTGATTTGGGCTCAACCCGGAAGAACTCTTTCGATCCTTTGTCAAATGAGATGTCATATCTGACCTCGTCTCCTTCGGGATCTGTACCATTCAGAGTGTACACCTGAGTACCTGCAGGACAAACTGTTCATATTAGTAAAGCAGAGAAATCATAACTGGAAGACAAATAAGCTTTAAAAATATTACATACTGTATACAACTACAGGCCAGTTTGAATTTAATGCATTTTCAATCTATTTTAGCATTAGGAAACACTATTAGCTCACACTTTATCTCTTATGAAGCACTTGTTTTATGTGATATAATTGGTGATTTTACAATATAACATACATCAAAAACTGTTTTAAGTAGTTAAACGTCCCTGCTCAGATGGTTGAACAACAAAGATCACTCCAAAAGCAATGTATGTAGCACTAGGATATGCCACAAAGGATCCCAGTGTAACTTCTAAACAAATAAAGTTTTCTCCCACATTTGGCTAATGTTAATCTTCATGAGTTAAGCATCAGGGGAACATTGTAGAACAATGGTGCGTATGGCAATGTTGCAAGTTTGTTAAAGATCATGTGGACAAGCCAGAAGGTTACTTTAAAAATGTTTTGTGGATGGTTGAGATCGAAATTTAAATTTTTTTTTGTGTAAATAAGCAATGTTATGCTTGGAGAAAGGAACACACTGCATTCCAGCATATGAAGCTTATCTGTGAAACATGTGGTGGTAGTATCATGGTTTGGGACAGTTCTGCCGCATCTGGCCCAACAGAAAAAAGTAATTTTGTAATATAAGTTCTAAATGAAAAGTTATTTGAGAACTGAATCTTACAATGGATCATACAGCAAGACTAGGACTGAAAGCACACAATTCAGTCTACCAAAGAATGATTAAATAAGACTAAATATGCCAATGCATAAATTCTTAATTCAACAGAAATGTTGTGGGAGGACATGTGAGAGTTGAAGTTGTTCTGTACAGAACAATAGGCTAAAACTTATTAAACACTATTTCAGTCAAATATACCTTATAGACTTAAATTCCTAAAGCTGGTTAATACTATTTCATTTAAATACACTGTTCACAAAAATTAACGGATATTTCTAAATAAATATGAAGCGATTGAAAAAAGCATATGGTTTTATTTCATTCATCAAGATCTTTAGAAAAGCAAATGAAAAGTCAAAGTTGTTCAATTATGCAAATGAGATGGAAACTCAATTATCATGATTGAGTAGCAAGTGACATATTCATGGAGGTGAACAGAAGCATGTTAAACTGGATGTGAGTGCCACACATTGACTGTTCAGTAGGATGTATGGTCACCGGTCACCCAAGACTGCTAGAAGATACTGACATTAATGGGCCATATACAGGATCAGATTGTCCAGCAATTCTTGTAGGACTTTCTTTGTATTCATTTTGAAATGTCCACTAATTTTCTAAGCAATGTATATAGTAATTACACAATGACAGTCAATAGGCTCAGTACAGAAAATGATATTTTTTCGATTTTGTTGGTGTTAGGGTTCGCGCTGCAAGCCTGTTTGCGTTGTTCGCCGCGGTGTATTATTTTACCCCGATCCCTTAGCGTTGTGTTTCCGTTTTTTCCCTGCGCCGTTCACGGCATTTGTTTTGATTTACTGCGGCGATCTATTGGTTTGTATCTTTTGTTGCGTTTTCGTTCGTTATCTTTTTGTTACGTGTAGTTTCGTTTCGTTTTTTATTCCAGTTAATTAATTTTGTTATATGAGCTGATTAAACACATCTGTGTTCGCTGGCTCATTACATTAATACGTGTTTGTCTAGCGTTACGTTTTGAGTGTTCCCTTTGTCTGTGCACGCATTATTTTCTTTCGTTTGGTTTTTATAGTCCTGAATGGACTCCACTGCTCGTCTTCCCCTGCAGCTGATGGCGCCCGGGACACGAGGCTGGAAGGGGCTGTACCCTGGACCCGCGGCTCAAATGGCTCACGTTTGGGACCAACGCCGGAGGGGTCGCCTCCGAATCCTGGCCGCTAGAAGCCGCTATATGGTCACTATCGGCGCCGACCCCTGTATCCGGCCATAAAGGGCAGACCCCTGGATCTTCGGCCATCACGGCCGTCTGTAGATTCCCGGCTCTGAAAGCAGTCCTTTATTTCTCCCCCTTTATGTCTTTTTATTTATTTTTTTTGTTCAGGCTATTTTAAGTTTTCTTTTTATTTTCCTTTTTATGGGCTCGTTCGCAGTACCCCGGCTTCCATAGGCGCTGTTGCTTGGCCCCCGGCATGGAAGCCGTCCTGGACCCTCTGACGCAGAGCCATTATGGCGGTACCGCGACCCCACTGTCGCCGTGGGACCCTCTTCGAGCCAGCTCGTTCGTGAACTCCTGGGACCCTGTCGCCCTGGACCTCGACTCAACAGACCCCAGCGGCCCCTGAGCACCCAGGCTGTTTGCAGACCCCTGGACTGCTATGGAGTGGGCCCCT